>PVKA01013214.1:0-55548 GCA_004027165.1 Ctenomys sociabilis
TTTTTTTTTTTTTTTTTTTTTTTTTTTTTTTTTTTTTTTTTTTTTTTTTTTTTTTTTTTTTTTTTTTTTTTTTTTTTTTTTTTTTTTTTTTTTTTTTTTTTTTTTTTTTTTTTTTTTTTTTTTTTTTTTTTTTTTTTTTTTTGCATTTTTAGGGAAGGATTTACAAAGTGATTAGGGTTTCACTTCTAGATTGGACTCATAGTGATCTGCCTGTTTACAGCCTACCAAGAGCTCGGATTACAGGCATGCACAACCATGCCCAGCTATCAATTGCTGTCTCAGCATGCCCTGGCAATGGGGCCAGTATGGCAGGCTGGGGGATAACACTTACTTTGTTGGAGTTATAAACAAATCCAACTTACTGCATTCTCCTGGAACAGAACTTGTTTGTAAGCCAGGCACTTACTGTAATCACTTTTCTAGCTTCTCTTGCAGCTAGGTACAACAGTTCACTTAATTACACACAAGACATAAAGAGAAGTCTATTGAATATAGGCAAACAGGACTCATTCTTGATAAAAGGAAAAGGGCTCAGAGGGAGAGCCCTTTTTAAACTATCATGATCACCACTTGCTTTCCACTTTTGGCTTGTTCATGCAAAGATGTGATTCTTGGAGCTGTGGCAGCTATCTTGGAACCATGAGTCAATAAGACTGGGTAAGAAAATCCACCATGCTGAGAACACTTTGAAGACGAAGTATAGGATCTAGTGGATGCCTGCACATCTCACTGAGCTAAAACAAGCCAATCTTAGGGCAGCCAACCGTTCATTTTTCTAATACAGATCACATTTAACTTGGTTTAAATTACTATTTGTTATCTGTGGACAGGATATTACTGACCACATAGTCTACTGGGTTTAGATTGTTCTAGGCTCATAGCAAAAGCAGATAAGTCAAGTGTATTGCAGTCCTGGAACCTTGAGGTCAGCTAGAGATGTAGAGGCTATGCAAAATAGGAGTCATCAGAGGTAGGACAGGCAAGGATAACTCTAGGCAGAGCGCTGTGGATATGGAAACTACCTTGCATTTTTTCTCTAAGGAGTCAAAAACACACTGAAGTATTGAAATCAGAGCAATGACCTGATTCAAGTTCCTTTATTTTTGTATTTTAGAGAAGGGTCGACAGGATGTTCAGGGTCTCAATACTAGGTCAGTCTCATAGTGATCCACCTATTTATACCCTCCCAAAGGCTTCGATTACAGGCACAGGCCACCATACTCAGTCTCAATTGCCATCTCTGCACACCCTGGGGTCGGGGCTGGCATAGCAGGTCCAGTGATTAAACCCCAGCTTCTGTGTGCCTGCTTGCAGGCTCTTTAATCCACTGAGCTATTTGCCTGGCCCCTGATTTGAGTTCTTATGGCAGTCACAGTGTTATTAACAGCAAACACTTGGCATTTGGGCTCCCAGGAGAAAATGAAAGAACTCTGCAATGGCAGCACTGGATGAGGTCCCCCTCTGTGGAGGGTGGAAGAGCACAGCAACAGGAAGGCATTTGTCACCGGATCGTCACTGGGAGAGGCAAATCCACAGACATCGATTGGAGGCAGCTGCACTCTGTGCAGACTGCTCACTAGCCAGCAAGACCCAGAAGGCAGCACTGAGCCAGGCTACCCCAGCCAGGGCCCACAGTGCCCTGGTGAGTTGTGAGGATGACGTTCACCTCTGGGCTTCCTTCCCGTCTTGGGTTTGTCTAATGCCCCCACCAGCTTCATGCAATCAGGACTGGGCTTCTAGACCTTCTGATTGGACCTTCATGGTCCAATCTGGGATTATGGGTGTGAATGCTACCCCTAGGGTGGGACTCTGCATATAATATAAAAGAGGAAAAGAGGTTTGCTCACACCGCAGACAAAAGATAATTATGATAGGGCATAGAAATCAAGAGAGCTATAAAACTATAAACTTCTCCAAGACATAGATAAAAAATATTTGCAAATAGGGCACTCAAGTATTTCATTGATGAGATAAAACAAGCCCAGATCACAATATTTTTAAAAAGTGATAACTTAAAAATGCCTGTTGTTTTGTGAGAAAACAAGTAAAGAAAACAAGTCAAGACCCCCTGGGAGAAAATACCTGCAATACATATATCTAACAAATACTGATTATACTCCACTCTATATTTTCACACAATACAGAAAAATGCCTACAACTAAATTGTGATAAAACAAACAACTGGTTTCCAAAATAGTGGCATATTTTAAAAAGATATTTTAAAAAATCAAGAGGCTAAACAAATTTGCCATTGGATAATATGAATTAAAACTACAAGAAGATTTCTCATTATACACACTAGAATGGTTAAGACTTAAGAGACAGACAAAGCCAAGTGCTGACGAGGATATAGGACAGCAGCAGCTCACATATGGGAGAATGGGAAGTGTTTTCTAAGTTTCTCGCAAAGTTAAGCATACACTTACCAGAGAAGCTTATTTGACTATTTTTTTCAACAGAAAGGAACATTTATTCAGGAAAAGATTTCTTCAGTACACTTGTAACACTTTTATATATAAATAGTTAAAACCCAGATAACTCTGTGACCATCAATGCCTGAATGAATAGAATGCTATATTCCCACATGATACATTACTCAGTAAATAAAAGTAGCAAAGCATTGATCCATTAATCCCTAGGAGACTTCAACAAAATGTTGGTATGGGGCAAGACACAAAGAGAGTATACTGGATGACTCTGTTATCTGAAATACTGAAAATTCGAGTGGCAGAAATCAGAGCAGCCATTGTCCCAAGCAAGGTGCTGAGACTGTGTAGAGGCACTCGGAGAGGTGAGTATGTCTTTATTTTTGTGGTTAAGTTTTATCTCTAGAAGGGTAAGCATGAAATTGTACTTAAAATGGATGCATTTTAAATGTACATTATTCCCCAATAAAGTAATACAAAATTAGACTGGGTCCAGGTTGAAGATAGCCTTGCATGTCAGAATGTCCTGAGATAACCACAAATCAGGTTTACTCATCCCTTGGGTTCATCACCTAGATCGATGTCTATGGCATAGGGCACATTGACTCAATGTGTTTATTGAAGGTAAGGATTTTTGAACAGATTATTGAAGGAATGCCATGCAGGTGTGTCCATCTCTCATTGCAGAGTCAGATCCTTCCCTGCCTTTGTGGATTGGTACTACCTGACTGGGTTTCCTAGTGAGACAGTGGTGTGTATGACCAGTGCGTGGTAGAGCCCGTGTGTAGCCAGGGTGTATCAGTTGGACCAAAACAGAGACATAGACTGGCCCATTCTGGGTGGTATCAAGCTGCTTTCTCTTGAAAACATTTGTGGCAACATTTGTGGCTGTTCTCCCACCAGAGGAGAAAATGAAAACGTGCCCATGTCTCCTGCCAAGATGTTTCCTAAACCTGAATGAGAGATGAGAGACTGTCAGTGTGGGAAGGAAGGGGTAGAACCAGCTGGGATTTTAAATGCAGTGTTAATAGAATCTTCTCTTTCAGTGTGGCTCTTGAGTAGTATGGTTGGGGGCCCAAAGAGTCTTGAGAAGTGGGAGCATGGAGGAGAAAGTGCATTCCTCCTCCCTCTCCACTCTGGCTCAATACACTGAACAATGAATGTCGAATTTTCCTCCAAGACACAAATTAAAAGCTTTGTGCCTCTCAACTTCACCTTTAAGAGAAACTGCTGTTGCCTTCATAACTGAGAGCAGCAAATCAGAAATTAAGAAGGAGGCACATTGACAGTGATTGATGCCCAAGGATTACTCCTGATTCACTGATTAAGTTCATCAATCTAGATGCAGAAGATGTGTCCAGGGCAAGTGGAGGCAACCAGCCTTAACAGATCTGCTTGTCAGAACCAAGGGGAAAAGGAGACTCTTGGCTTGGCAGTGCACAGAAAATACAGGGAAAAAGAAAGATGTGCTCTGAGAACACTTACCTCCAACTGGAAAAGCCCTGGGAACAGAAGTTGTCCCAGGAGAAGCTGAGAATGCTTCTGCTGAAGAAGTGGAGAAGTGAAGAATGACTTATCCTCCAGAGGGTCCATAGACTGGCATGGATCTCCTTGGGCTGCTGAGCATCTCTTGAGAATACAGGGCCAGGGAGAGACCCTTCCTTCCTTATTTGTGGATTAACTTTCTTCACCTATTAGGAACACACTTGGATTTATCTTCCCAGCACAGCTTTTGTGCAGCCTAGTCCCCTAAAAACTGGAGTAGGAGACCATTCTCAGCATACATGATCTGCTCCATCATGGCTTCAGTTGGGTTGGGCTTTCTAGCATTCTGTTTGTTTAACTAGTAAATATTGGGCTCTTTGAGGACGTCAGGGACCGATTGTTGACTGGTCTATGGATATAGGACTAAATAGGACTTTAGAGTCTGAGGTTAGAGGATCTCAAGTATGACCCAGCCTTCACCTCTTAGTAAGACTTTGTCTCAAAAAAAATTATATATATCTAATATCTATATATCTATATATCTATATATATAGATATATATCTATATCTATATCTATATATATATTTGTAAAATTAGGTGAGGTTATAGTCTAACACTAACTCAGTGGTACAGTGCTCTGTCTTGATTCCCTGTATCAAAATACATACATAAATTTCTGTGTGTGTGTGTGTGTGTGTGTGTGTGTGTGAGAGAGAGAGAGAGAGAGAGAGAACCCATGTTAGCATAACAGAGGTGTTCCTGATCTTGCTTCCTTGGTGATTGAGTCACTCCTGGTCTTCCAAATGCTCCCATTAATGGTCTGCAGATGGGTTGCTCCTGAACCCATTTCTAGCCCTGTCAAATGCCACTCCTGCCATGTTAGTTTCCTGTATTTGCCACTACAGCTGACCACACATGAGGTGACCAAAAGCCATGGATATTTATTGTCGTGGAGTTCTGGAGGAGGAGATGACTGAAATCAGAGGGCTACCAGGGCTGTGAGCCCATGAAAGGTTCTAACAAAGATTCCTACCTAGTCTCTTTCATCTTTTGGTGGGCTGAGGCTTTCCTTTACTTGTGATACTAATCTAGTCTGTGTCCCCACTTTTCTGCTGCATGCCACCATCTTTTCCTCTATTCCTTGTAAGGAAGATATATCATTGGATTTAGGGCCACCCTAATCCAAAATGGTGCTTTCTCTTGAGTCTTTCCTTAGTTATATTTATGATAGCTCTTATTCCAAGTAAGAGCACAGTTTGCAGTTCTGGATGGATATGTATTTGGGAGCCCACCTTTCTGCCATGAGTGCCCTTCTCTGCTCAGTCTAGGATTGCCACACCTTTCTTAGCATGTGGCTTGGCCAGTGTAGGTACCACCCCAATTCCTGCAATGAACTATTTAGCAGTTTAGCACTCTGTGTGTGTGTCCCACTCTGTGGCCATAGTGATGTAGATCAGAAAGGATCCCACCGTACTGCTCAGGTCCAACAGGAACAATGAAGCTTGGCTCCAGTCACACTTGGGAAGCAAATTCTTTGTCTCTGGAAAATCAAGGGAAAATGTGTGATCCTGGGAGCTAGTGTTCACCCCACAGGAGCCATGAGGACAGGCCCTAGAGGAAGGCCCAGGGGGCAGAGGCTTGATGTGAATGGGAGGAGAGAGGCAGAGAGAATTCAGAAGCTGGATGTTGACCAACTGCCCACTATGATGCAGGACAAAGCCTTATCTAACCTGTAATTGTGCTGTCTCCCTGGGGTCCTTGGCCAGTCACTCTTTGGTGTTCTGTTAGTTTAGTTAAGTATTCTATTTTGTGCAAGTGGACCTTCTTAATTATCCAGGTTTTGCGGGGAAGAATTAGGTCAAGGTATAGACACTTGCAGAAGGTTACACTGAAATCAAAAGTCTGCATACTCACTTTTTTCCAGAACCTGATCCATAGACTTTATTTTAAATTTTAAGGCTAATAGTGTCAGTTGGGCTACAAATCCTGGGAGCGATGCTCTTTGCAACTTGCACTTATTTCTCTTCCATTGATCTCCATGCTTCTTTCATGATCTCTTCCACAGACACCGATGGCACTTCCAAGGCCTTACATGATTTGAGCAGCTTTCCCTAAGGTAAGGGAAGTAACACTGAATGACTTTCTGCCATGTGCAGTGCATTCAGCTGAGTATATTCAATGGACACTTCCTTGTGTTCTTCAAGGCCACTGGGGACAGGAGGACCCTTTTACTCCTCCTGGCAGGTATGGGAACTGGTGCTCAGGTTTGTCATTGCTGCGGTTAGGATCACCCAGTTGATATGTGACTGCATCAGTCAGTGCTTTCTAGAGAAAGAGATGTAACACAAGACACACAGTTAAATAAGAATTTACAGCATTGGTTTACAATGGCCATCCATAGAGTTGGATGGCAAAGAGTGCAGAGGGTCTGGCTGCATACTGGAGCCCAAAGTTTTCAATCACAGGTCTGTAACTCACCTCAGAATTCCAAGTCTGCATCAGGAGGCCAATAGGTCCACAGTGGAAAACTGAAAAGTCTACACCAGAAGGCTAAAAAAATCTGCACAGGAAGCTAAAAAGTCTTCTCCAAAAACCAGGAGGTGTCCAAGGAGAAGCTAATAACTAGAATGCTTTCAAAGAAAGGAAAGCCTATTGATTCTTCATTTCCCCTTTATATAATCCAGGTGCTCCATTGCTGAACCAAAGCAGTTTTCTTTTTCTTTTTTTTTTTACTCAAATTGATACAATTGATCAACTATCACAATCCACCCCTTGTGAACTTGACAACTAGACAAATGGCTTTAAACCATTCTCTAGATACAAAGACAAGCTCATAATTAAACCTCACATATTAAATTCTGTTTTAGTTATTTTTCTCTCGTTGCTAAAACAAAGTACCAGATATCCACAGTAAAGGGAGAAAGGTTTATTTAGTTCATTCACATTTTGGAGATTTGTATCCATAACCAGCTGAATCCAATGGCAGACAATTATTATAAAGGAGAAACAGTTCACAATGTGTGAAAATCAGCAAAGCAAGAAGGCAAGGGACGACTGTAGCTCTTTCCATCTTTTGCATCTTAACCAGGCTACATAGGATGGGATGCCCTCACACTCATAGTTAGTCTTCACGCCCTTACATCACAGATCAATCCCACTGTCACACATTCTAGATCCAGCCAGCTCTGCGAACTCCCCAGCTATGACTGCATGAGACTTCATGGGTCCTCTGGACACAGCCGTACAATGATGGATCCAGTACTCCATCTCACCTCTACACCATCCCAAATCCTAGTAGAAAATGAATCATGAAGCAATGTAGACAGGACCTGACACGTTTCTCATAATTATCAGGGAGCTGCAAATTGAACTAGGGTTCTATAAACACCACATATTTTGCAACTTCTTCTGATGAAAGAGGATTATCCTGGAAATTGGAAAGTGTTGCATCTTGACTTGATGACAGAATGGTAGTTTCATCTCAGGCATCTTGATCTGCAAGTGGGATTATGTCTATGTAGTTTTTGTGGTGTGTACACAGATGGATTTTTTAGGGATATGCCACATAGCTTCCTGTGAAGTCTTTAACTTTTTTTAACCTTGTAATATTACTTGGGAATTACTGAAATATTATTGGTAGTCTTTAATTGGCTGAATTAAAGGAAAGTGCTGATGGAGAAATGAAGTGTGGGACTTTCTCTCTCATAAGCTGAAATCACTAGAAAGGGATCCAAGTGTGATGGTCAGGGCTGGTTCCTGGAAGATGCCCAGAGGGATGAGGGCACCGGAGGGATCCAGTGGAGACAGAACGGTTACATCCTGAGGACGTTCCTTGAGCTCAGGTTAGCACCTTCCAGCTTACACTAAAGGAAAGGAAGATTTGGATTTCTGAAATATTGCCTTCCTCAGGTAAGGGAGGGATGCCCTCTAGGATCTTTAGGAGACCTCCATGCTGCTTTCTCCTCTAGTTATCATCCCAAAGAACACAGGACTGAGCTACAGGGAGAATTGGTAAATGCTGAGGAAAAAGTTGGTACCAAACTGCTTTTTTTGAAGTGAAAATGTATTTCTAGAAAACCTTATTTTGCTTCATTCATTTTACTGGATTATTAATAAACATAAAATCCATGATGCTCCACCAGTATGTCTTTCTCCAACCGTCTGCTGTGGCTGCCCATTCCCGCCATGACATGGTTCCTCATGGGCCTTTGCATGGGCTGTGTCATTATCTATAAAGCTGGCTCCTCCCTTCATCTGTCCCAACACAAGTGGTGGAACACAGACAAGAAGAGATACCAAGTAGAAGAATGAGAGCTCTCATGGTCCACAAAGATGAAAGACACACTTTTTCCCCAGGTGCAAGTGCCAAAATCTTCCTTCTTCTTATGCAAACTGACATCTGACTTAGGATTCTTTGATGGAGATTCTGTGCCTGTCTGCTCACAGAGCCCAAAATCCTTGGCCTGGGTTACTGGACCTCGCTCAGCCTGCTTGTTTCTTTGTGCTCTCTGTCCTGGGCCACTCATAGGGGACTTAGGCCCTGCCCAGTAAGCAACACTCTGAAGACCAGGGCAATGATAAGTGAGTAGTAGATACACCGGACAGTGGCACCAAATATAGAGAACCTCAGAGTTCAGGGGCACAGAAAGAAGGGCTTGACTTCTCTCTGGACAGTATTACTGTTTTATTACTACTATAGACAAGGATAATGATTATTATATTATTTTAGATGTTAGTGATTTGTTTCATATCCTTTCTGGTGTTTTTAGTGATTTCTGTTTTCACATGTAAAATAAATGACTGATACACTGTGGCTAAGATTAAAAGGCTATCTGTGCCTTGTTTTCATATGTGTGCTGTATGAAGGTTGGTAATGCCTTTGAAGAGCAAGGCTACTGTCATGAAAAAGAGAATGCTCATGAGTGGCCATTATGGGGATAGACAGCACACATATTCTGCAACAGGCATAAAATAAACATTATATTTAATTGTCACAACAAGGCGATAGGTCAATACCACTTCACATATATTTGAGTGGTAGTGCAGAGGCTGAGTGATGGATTACTTGGGAAGTGAAACGGAAGACAAGAACAGAAGCCTGCTGATGCATTCAGCTCTCCCAGGGCTGGCTTTTGTTCAGTGTTGCTGACTTGAAAGCATCCCCCAGCAGCACAGGAGGTCATGTTCTGGGACTGATGCCATTTGCATCTGGTGTAATGCATTCCCTTACAAACCAGTAAAATAGCTCTTGGCCTTTCCCACAAGGTCTCAACCTTCCAGCCTTATGGTTGAACGCTGGTTTGTGCTGGCTGATGACACAGGCCATCCATTCATTCTTTGACCTCTTGGCCCACTGAAAAGATGACCACCGGGGTCCAAGTTTTACTACAGTACTGATTTCTTATGCCCGGGCTGATTTAAAAAGTTCAAGGGAAGGCGTTAGCAAGGCGTGGTGGTGCATGTACACAGTCCCAGCCCTTCAGATGCCAATGCAGGAAGATTGGTAGGAATTCAAGGCCAGCTGGGACCACATAGTGAGTTCAAGGGCAGCCTAGACTGTGTAGCAATACCCTATCTCGAGCCTCTCTTCCTGGGGTGGTCATAATGCTTGTCATTCCAGAGCTAGGGACTATTCATGAGAATGCTGGGATTGTAGGCACATCTGGATTATTCAGGAAGAAGTGGAGTGTATGATCACCCTACTTCAGCCTAAGAGGACTAGGAAACCACTGAACCATTTCAGTGTGACCTGATCAGATTTTCCCTCAAAAATGATCTCTTAGGTTCCACTGTGTCACTAGGTGCAATGTGACAAGGAGACATGCAACAAGAAGATTGTCACTTAGAGACTGATGGGGGAGGGAGGGCAGCAGCCTGATTTGAGATCCAAATGGAAGGGGTAGCTCTGAAGTCCCGTGGGTGGAGCCCATGGAAGGACACTCAAGAGGCCTCTCTGGGGCTGACTGTGCTGGTGTCTGGCCTGCAGGTGGGGACCGCTGCGTGTTCAAGGCATTAGTGATGTGTGCTCCTTGGCCTGAGCTGCAGGTGCCTCCTCACCTGTTCTTCAATCCCAGGATGGTTCTTTGGTGGCGGCCAGTGGTCCAACCGCCATGCGCATGCGTGGCTAAGGTGTGCGTCAGGCTCACGAATGCACAACTAATACCTGCAATGTTTAATAGAAGAGGTGAACAATTTTGGAATAGGAAAACCAATAACAAAGTGTATTTTCTTCCTGGACAGGGGGCTCCTTGGCATCAAAATGGGCAGAACTAGCACCCTAGCGATAGCATCTGGAATTATAGGGCACAGAGCTGCTGCTCCTACAGCACCTTGTAATTTAGAGTTCTGAATTTCTTGGCATTGTGTTTGGTCCTGGCTCCTGGTTTCCTTTTATTCTGAATGAGTCACCCCACTTACTGTCTTTCCTGGCATCGTTCATAAGGCCTCCTCTCCTCTCATCCACAGACTCAAGCAACACTATATTTGGGTCTTAAATCAATTGCAGAATGAGAAACTACATTATTCTAAGCAATTCACTTAATATTTTACCAAGAAAATGTAATCAGACGCTTCTCAAAACAAATTTCTAGACATTCAAGGAAGGCAGCTCCAGCCTATGCAGAAGACTGTCATGGCTAGAGCCTCTCAGGTAGCTGGCCATGATCTTCCACTTGCTCAAGGAGGGGCGATTCCACAGCTCTCCTCTACTCACCAGCACATGGATGGATGTGAGTCCTTGGTGGGGGGAAGGAGGAAGGACAGGTGCAAGGTGAGCAGGGGTGCGGGCTTTGCTGACCCCTTTCTGGTTACACCCAGTAATCCTCTTGAAATTTCTTCTGGCTGGTTTGCTGTATGGGGGCTGAAGCACACTACAGAAATGGTGGCAGATGACCATCCTAACACAGTGGAGGGAGAGGCAGGGCAGCCCCAGCCTTCAGGAAGAGGAGCAGGCAGGGGCATTCTCAGAAGAGGAATCCCAACAGGGGTGATGGTGGAAGAGGTTGTCCTTCAGGCTTCAGGATGTGAAGTGTGAATTCTTCCATTGAGGTTCAGTCAGGGTAGGGCTGTGTATATATGTGGGGGGGCACTGACGAGATTCTCACGTGCTCTCCAAGACCCACCTTTCCCTGGACAGGCAGCTCACCAGCAGGGAGGGCCTTGCTGTCCTTGCAGGTGGTGACCACATGACTGGTGCCACCAACAGGGTGTGGCCTAAACAATGGCTATCCCTTCTAGGTAGGCCCACAGAGAACTTTCATTCTCCCCAGAAAGGAAAAGAGAAGAGAAGAGGAGAGGAGGGAAGAAAAGAGGAGAGAAGAGGAGAAGAGTGAAGAGGAGAGGAGAGGAGGGAGAAGAGAAGGAGAGAAAGGAAAAGGAGAGAAAAGAAAAAAGAAAGAAGAGAGAAATTTTATATTAGGTTAGGGCCCGAAGATTTTTGAGCCTGTCTCAGCTCCCTTAGATGCCAGGTAACACAAGCTGTGGCTGGTGAAGAGAAAGGCACCAGAAGAAGCAGTCTTATAAAAATTCAGACTGCAAACAAGTTTTACTTTTGTGTTGAGCTCCTGTCCACTACCCAAATAGAAGCTCAGACCTGTGCCTCCGTTGAGCAGGTGTCTTAGTTATGCTTCTCTTGTTGCTGGGACAAACACCCGACACCCAAAATGAAAGAAGGAAAGTTATTTAGCTCACAGTTACTGGAGGGTTCAGTCCATATTCAGCTGGCTCCAAGGAAAAGCAGCACAAGGCAGAGGGCAGCCTTTCATGGCAGAGGCAAAGAGCAAGAGGCCAAGGGAGCAGCAGCAGCAGCTCAAGCAGCTCGCTTCTCTCTCCTCTTTACATTGTGATGCGAATTACCTGGCCCAGGGCAGGTACAGCACCCACACCCTCAGTAATCCATCACAGGCTCAAGTAGCCACCCTAAGACTGCATGAGGCTTTGGGGGGAGGCAACTCTATACAAACTATAACAGCAGGATTTGAATCCTCAGGAACAACAGTGACAGACACAAGAAAAAGACAGTTAGAAAATGACCTACCCTAATTTGAAAAATAGCATAACTCTACAAAAGTAAGCATGATCAATCATCCAGCAGTTAATATAGAAAAACATGAAAATTATTTGTGTTTTAGCCACATCTCTGAATAACCAAAATGCACAATAATTTGGAATTAGCTAAATAAATTGTGTTATCTTTTATTTTTTCTTTTGAGTTAGGGTCTCACTAAGTTGTCTAGGCTGAACTCAAACTTGTGATTTTCCTGCCTCGGCCTCCTAGAGTGCTGAGGTTAAAAACATGTGTCCCCTTGCTTGGTTCTGGAATCTTCCACTTCAAGGAGACCCTCAGAACCCTGGATTCTCTCTCCTCCCTCCCATCTTTTTCATTCTCCCAATAATCTCACCACCGTTTTGTCCTCAGTTCCTTTCTTCCCCTTCACCTCTATCAAGCAACTAAGCAGAAATCATCTAGAATTTTCCCCAAGGCTGTGCATTTTCAAAGGAAATGATAGATTTCCAAACATCGATCAGAAGGATAGAAGCAGTCTATTCCTGGGCTGCATCTTGTGTAGCTCAGCAACCCCACCAAAGGGATTGGGGTCTATGGATATAGACCCTTTCTGCACTCATCTGTATTCCCCATCTGACAGCCCCTGCTGCCCAATTAACCAAGAGAGGTGTTGCTATTTCTGTCTCTGAGGTACTTACAGTGATGCCTACACCCGTGTGCACACGCACACACATTACTAATCTTAGCCACACCTCTGTACCTCCGATATTCTTTGTATATGGAATGCTGTGTCTTGACTTCCAGACCCTCGTAGAATGCTGTGTTCTTGGGGCCACTGTTATGGGCCTTGGTCATCACACGCTTGCAATCAGCTCTCCCTTCCTGTGATTTTTAGAAGTCTTATGTATATTCACTCTGAAAGGAAACCCTAAGCAGAAGAAAACTCTAGCAATAGGTCCAATGTGCACAGATGCCCAAGCCTGATTCCCTATGAAGCCAGCAGTTCACGGCAGAGGAAGACAGCAAAGAGCAAAAAGGGGTATCAGAGGCAAGCGTCTCTCCCTGCTGACATTATAATGTAGATTATCTACCCCAGAGTGGAAACAGCACATCCATAATCTCAGCACTGGATTATGAATTAATCACAAACTCTAGATGCCACCCCAGCGACTGCCTGAGGCTTTGTGGGGACAACTAGACACAAACCATAACACAGTACAACCCATGTGACCACCAAACAGAGACCTTCTCCCCGCAGAACACAAGGCTGGAGAGTGCCCAGAAATGGCAGTGTCCCTGTGTCACTCTGGTTGTCTGTGCATCCACAGCTCTGACCTATGGCAGATCCAGGTGTGGCTGCAGAGTGGAACAAATCTCAGAGGGCCTTGGTCACAGCTGTATTCGGGCTCATCCAGGTTCCTTCATCAAAAAGCGGGGCTCCACTTGCCTTCTCTGGTTCGGTTATTCTTAGGCCTACATGACATCAGTCTTTTGAAGTATACGTCTACGGAAGTTCTAGGGGGTAAGCCAGTCACTTTGGACATATAGTTGTCTTAGGTTGGTTGTCACAGTTTTAGAAACAAGGGACACTACTGGCAGTTAATGGTTTTGGGCAGAAAGGTCAGACATCCTGCAGAGAAGGTGAGATATTGATCAGTAGCAATCCATCTCCTTATAATATTCAGACTCCCAACGTCCACAGATGTGGTCAGGAGACCACATCTCAGTTGGTTATTTATTTAACAGGACCTGAGCCCAGTAGTGAGCTCCATTTTATACATAAGGACTTCAGTCCTTTCTTTTTTAATTCTCCATTTTTATACAAGACATTTATTTTAAAATAATCTTAGACTCACAAAGAAGTTGCAACAAACAGTGCAGAGTTCATGGAGGTCCTCCACTTCCAGTGCTGGCATCTCACAGAACCAAATGACGCAGTCTGGCTCAGTTACTCTTCTCTCATTCTGGCACCTAAAATCAAGGAAGGAAGGTTTCTTTAGCTCACAGTAGAAATTTCAGTCCATACTCAGCTGGCTTTAAGGCAGAACAGCACATGACAGAGACCAGCAGTTCACGGCAGAGGAAGATAGCAAAGAGCAAAGAGAGGGGTATCAGAGGCAAGCGTCTCTCCCTGCTGACATTATAATGTAGATTATCTACCCCAGAGTGGAAACAGCACATCCATAATCTCAGCACTGGATTATGAATTAATCACAAACTCTAGATGCCACCCCAGTGACTGCCTGAGGCTTTGTGGGGACAACTAGACACAAACCATAACACAGTACAACCCATACTAAGCATCAGAGCTGTTCATAGATTACACACGTTTTTGTGTACTTATTTATTTTACTTTTACTTCTTAGTTTCTTAAGATTTTATTCCATCTGTAAAAGCCATCACAATCAGGCTAGAGAACTAGAAATTATTCATTCTGTCCTATAGATTTTTAAAGACATTCTTTTGGTTCATAAACATTTATTGAATGAATTAACAAAATCCGGAAGCAATATATAGATGTGTTCACATTTCTTAGGCTGCTGGATGAGCTAATTCTTGAGTTTCATCACACAGATGAACAGTTCCTAATGACAGAGCCCAACTCAGAGGATGCTGTTAACACTGTAGTGAGAATAAGTAGCTGAGTCAACACAAATGCCCCTTCATACAGCCTAGATCGTGCCCCAGTGTGAAGTCTGAGTCAAGTCAATTAACTAATAAAGGCAGTTGTTATAGCATCAATGCTGCTGATGCCTTTCAGCAAGGACTCAGCCTTGTTGGCCTGTGTTAGGCAACTTCCAGTTGATTGCATGGCTGATGAGACATGTTTCACCCAGTGCTGACGCTGCCCGTCGCCCATAGATTTAGGCTCTGGTCAAGGAGATGTTTGAGGAACTCACCACCAAGACAGTGAGGCCAAGACGTGGTCTCCTGACCAACTTGCATGGCAGCATTACCGACAAACATGGAGATCCAAAGCTTTAACAGCTAAAAGTCTAGAAAAATAGGCATCTTGAAAATTAAGGAGATGCACATCTCTAAAATTTCCCTTTTACTCTGCACGTGTTTGTGTTCACCTGCAATGCCAGTACACTGGGAGGCTGAGGCAGGAGGCACACAAACGGGAGCCTAGACAGGGAAACTTGGCAGTGCAGAAAGGCTCTGGCTCAAAATAAATGAGAAGATGGAGCTGGAAATGGAGCTTAGTGTGAAGGCCCTGGGTTCAGTCAGCTGTGAAAATAAGTGAATGAAAAAATCCTATTAATATAGGGTTTTGATTTTTATTGGCCTGCTCAATAACTTTGAAAAAATCCTTTTAGTTTACAACTTTGTCAAGGTGAAATGCACATTAAAAACTAAAGACATCATATATGGAGAATTAATCAACTAGGCAAATGTCTTTGGGCTTGCTCATTGCTGAGACCAATGGTGAATTGAACTGTAAGGAGGAAAGGTTTTGCCTGACTCATAGATCTTTTTCCTTCCTTCCTTCCTTCCTTCCTTCCTTCCTTCCTTCCTTCCTTCCTTCCTTCCTTCCACACAGGGTCTTAGCACATAGCCTAGACTGGCCTTGAACTCCTTGCAATCTTCCTACCTCAGTTTCCCAAGTGCTGGGTTCACAGAGTAAGTTACTAGCTCCCGCTTACAGGAGGTCCTGGGTGAAGAAAGCTGCCCAGGTTCTGACAGTCCAGAGGGAGGGGGAAGATCTACCTTTCACCCTGTGACCCACCTTTTCTGACCGCTCCAACACTGAGCCAAGTAAAGCACCCTCATAATCCATTTATCCTCCCCAAAACCCACATTTGAGCCATGAGGCTCGATGAGATTTAAAGCCGACCACCTGTGAGCGTTAATGATGTGGGTGGGGGTAATGAAGCCAGCACAAGTTCCTCAGCAGAGCAGCCTGCTCGGTGAGCTCTTGCGCACTGTGATTTGACCTCCTCTCTTTCCACATGGTTCCACCTTGAGCACTGAAAGCCGATTTTCACTGTGAGTAACCACTGGCTTGTCTACCAGGCTGAACACAGAGCCGGCTCTCCCACTGTGTGCCTTCCTGAGCTGTCACCGGCAGTGGTGAGTGCAAAGCAGCTCCCGGGTAGCCAACTGAGAGCCCAGCTGAGGACAGAGACATAGCCATGCTCAGTTCAGGGGCCACTTGCATGGACGACCCACATCCTTAGCACACGCCAAGGTGGTCGCAGTCCAGGTCCGTGTCTGCAACCCGCAAAGAGCTCAGGTGCGAGACAGGCAGAGCTCAAAGGGGAGGTAGCCTCACTCAAGCAATGTGCTTCAGAGGCCAAAACTGTGAGGGGCAGGGAGTGGGCTCCCCAAAGGGTATTTAAGAAGAACTGGTTTAGGAGTGCTCTGCCCTTCCCCCCATTGCCACCTACAAAACTGCTGAATGGGGCCTGACCCGGCAGAAAAGAGGACTGGGATGGGGATGGGGCTGGATCACTCGTGAATGTGGATGACACTTTCCACAGGAGGACTCGGTGATGAGAGTGACCATGGTAAGGCTACACATGACTTACGGTGAGGCCTCAGGAGAGGGGAGTCTTCGTAGAACTCTGCCTCGAGGATGAGAGTGCATCCTCTTGCGCCAGCACTCCAGAGAGAGGCAGCCACGGAGATGGACGTGCTCCTCGTGATCCAGCGCCACAAGACCACCATCTTCACGGACACCGAGGAGTGGGGTACATGGCTGAACTGAAGTGCATCGTCAAAGGTGCCCTCAAGCAGCTGCCTGAGCACCAGGGATGCACAAGGATGACCAGCGTCTAGATGTGGCAAAACACTGGGAGAGTATGGCTTTACCAGCCAGGCAGCAAGGCCACAGGCCCTAGCCACAGCGGCGTTGGCCTTCCCGGTGGATGACACCTTGGCGACCCTGCGTTCTGAGTCCTTCTGCAGCCCACGGGGCTTCCAGACATGATGAAGCCCCAGACTCTGGTGGCAGCGCCTCTGAGCAAGCTGTGAAGTGAGGGCCCTTGGCCACCTTGAGGCTCCCTGCCCCAATAATAGATTTGATTTCAAAAAAGTGAATCCCCCTCTTTGTTTCAGAAAATGACAGAATGATGACATTAAATAAAAGGAAGAGAAGCAGAAGAAAGTGGAATAAAAGAGGAGATATCAGACAGAAATAGGGAGGGATGAAAGGAAGAAAGGTAGGAAAGGAGGGAGGTGGAATGAAAGGAGGAAAAGAGGAAAGGAGGAAGTCAGGCAGGAAGGAGATGACAGAAAGAGGGAGTAAAAGAGATATTAAAAGGAAATTATAGTATTCATTGGTGTGAAGTTCAGATACATTTGAGACACCGATGTCTTAGTCTACTACAGTATCCTGAGGCAATTGGTCTAGGGTCTCATCACACACGCACACACGCGCACATATGCGTGCACAGACAATTTTTTTGCAGCAATTCAATGCCATCAACTAAAAATTATTGCATAAGGGGAAGCTAATTTGGGAGGAGCAATTTTCTCAGCACTGATTGCAGGAGCAGCCATACAATTATCTCAACGGAGCACGAAGCACAGTGCTGGAAGGGCCGTGCTTCAAGATGTGCCCCATCTCCTACACCACAGCTTAATTTCTTGCATTCAGTTACGCTGGGAGTGAGCAAGGTCGCAGCCTCTTTCCAAAGACGACCACCCATCAGGGGATGCCCGAGGCTTGGCATCTAAAACTCTCCCCCTTGGCTTTTCCATATCTTGGCAGGGCCCTTTCTGCAGCCAGGGCTTGGACAGTGGGAACCTAGCCATTGCCTCACTTTGCCATCTCCAGTTGCTGCATTTTTGCTGAGAAACATTTGCAAGCACACACTGAAAAATGGTCCTGCAAGGTGGTATGGAAGCCACAGCTGAAATAGCTACTGTGATACTCAGGCATCCTCTTATTTGGCTTAAAGTTTTGAAAAAAGGAGACTGTACACATGCAATTTCAGGCATTCACATTGGATAAGACAAAGTAATAGCCAGACCTTTGCTGCCAGCCTGACAGGGTCCTAGCTATGAAACCTCAAATGAGATTCTTCCTTTCCACTCGCTCACTTTCAAGCATCCTATGGAAATTAGAGATTTCCTTGTGGGGTCAGTGCAAGGATTCCTGGCAGCTACGTGGGGGAAGTGGCTCCTTTGCAGAGAGTTGGCCATTGTGCCTGCTGGTGTCTTTAGATCCTTCTGGCAGTAATCCCATGAAGCTGGCACCTTCCCCATCCCCTGGAAGAGTTGGGATGCCTGGTCTTGTGTCACTGCCCTGATAAGGCAGGGTGGGGGCTCGGACCCAGGCCACTTGCAAGCCCACCCTCCACCCATGCAGCTTAATGAGGGTTTGGCTTCACGCTTCTCTCCCCTTGATTAGGTGTTAAATATTTACCATCTTGCCTTTCTTCCTCTCTCCCCTCTTTAAAAATGGTTTAATTAAAATCATTCGTTGAGCTCATGATAAAAATATGTAAATGTGATGATTTTTGTGAAATGAATCTATTGTTTCCCTTTCATTCCCAAAAGGCTGTGGAGGAAAAGGGCTAGATAGCTGGGTCTTCCTGTGAATTTGAACAAGCATTTGATAATATGTTGTTGAAGCGATTTCAAGGTCTGGTGGCCACAAGATTCACCAATTTATGTGTGCGAGGCTCAACTGTGTTGGTAGGCAGTGTGGGTGGGAGTGGGAGTAGGGTATCCTGGCATTGCTGGAGGGGGCAGAGCCACGGTGACTCAGCTTAGCAACTCCCCCACCAGAAAGCAGCCTGGTGCTGGGTGCCCTCAGAGCACCACAGCTGAGGGTCCTGGCATGCCTGATCCTGCTCTGCAGGGACATCAGCATAGTTCGCTGTAGCCGCCATGTCCTCCCTGGCCATTGCAGGGCTCTAGTCCTTGTGTGCAGCATACTGGATGCAGGGGGCTGGGAACTGGGGTGCCTGAGTGCCCCTCTCTTAAGGTTTTAAGAAATCTTAGCCTGCTCATGCCTACTAAGAACTTCTGGTCTGGCTGGGTAAGGGTAAGGACAGCTTCCTGTCACCTTTGATATTGTTTATCCCATGCCAGACATAATAAAACACACCTCTGAGGTCCCCTGCCCAGGCCTGTCTGGATCGATAAGGAGCCTGTTTGTAATGAGAGAGCAGGATATTCCATAGGCAGCGCAAGTTGTGGCCACAGAGGCCCCCGCCTGGTGATGGAGTCCCACAGTGAGTTCTCTGCAGCACTCATGGAGGATGTGTGACTGCTGCTGCAGTCAGAGAGCAGAGGCCTCTGCCTGGCGGACATGCCTGCCTGAGTCCCCGCTCCAGTGCCCTGTGCTTCTCTCAAGGAGCACGGACCCATGGGAGGCTGTTCAGGTCAGGCACTGGTGACCATGTCCACTCCCCTGCCACCACTCAGCTTTGTAGCCAGAGTCAGGAAGGCTGGGAACTGAGCCTACAGAGGGGCTGGCAGGAAAGGGACTGTGGACTGCTGGTGAGAGCCACACTGGGATTCTGTTTGTGTGTATGTGTGTGGTATTTTTGTTGTTGCTTTTGAGTCTCAAATCTTTTTTTGTTTTTTAAAGAAAGCAAAAAAGTAAGAAAAAGTAATTAGCAATGATATAGAACTTCACTAAGCAAAATGATAGGAATTCAACAATGGTTGTTGGATGGATATTGATGTCTTCGAATTAATTGTTCAGGTTACCAGACATAAACTTGCAAAATTGGTCAATTTTTTGAAGAAGTTTAAGCATTAACTCCTCATTTCAACAAGCCACTAGAAATCAGCAGCGTGACCATTCAAGCCATCCTGTGTGTGCACATGTGTGCCTTTCACTTCCTTCCTTCCTTCCTTCCTTCCTTCCTTCCTTCCTTCCTTCCTTCCTTCCTTCCTTCCTTCCTTCTCCTTTCCCCATCCCAGGTTTTCCGTATCTTTGAACAGTTTCTTTTCCCTTCACAGTGTTTGTTGTACCTTTCATACTTCATTTTCACTGTCACACCATCACACAGGAGGACACTGAGATGTTCACGCACACAGAGCTGATGGCTTTCACTCACAAGCTCGGTCTCTAGTTGCATCCATTTCCCTAGAAAAGCCTTCAGCTTATCTTTTTTATAGCCCAGTACTACTCCATTTATAAAAATACCACATGGTTTTTACCCATTCCTTAGGTCATAGGCATCTGGGCTGTTTCCAAGGTTTAGCTAAGTCAATTGGCCTCCAGGGCCTCGCAGTGTTTTTGAGGACGAAGCTGTGTCACCCAGCCATCACCAGTGCTGTGCTTGGTTTGGGTAAAATGTAAACATTTTGCAGAATAAGAAAACTGGATGTGTGACTGGCACGGTGAACACAGAGCCACAGCACAGTGGACAACAAGCTTCACAAAAACCACTGACAAAGCCACTGAGCCACCACCGTGGAGCTCTGGTGTGTGCCACCATCAACCCTGTGTGCTGCAGAGCAGGAGCAGGGGAGAGGGGCTAGGCCTAGGTGCTTCAAACTCCTTTTTGAACTTGTTAACACATCTCCTCTAAACTTTTTAATCCTGTCACTGTGCGAGTTTGCCGGACACACCAAGCCTGCGCGTGGGGGAAGTCGGGTGTGCACGCAGCAGCTCAGCCTCTTCCCTCGTACTCAGCTCCAGTCTCCCCTATCTCTGGGCTTCTGCCCTTTTGCAAATGGTCCATTCCATGCTTCCTACTGTTACCTTTCCTCTTGCTCTTTAGCTCATTTGTGTGCTCAGCTTCTTGTGGCCTTGCACAGCCCATCATCCAGGCAAAAGCTCAGGCCAGAGCTGTGGTCCTTGGGGGGAAGTCTTACCCCAGCCTGGTTTGCTCCAGCTCCTGCTCCCTCACCTGCACCCATGTTTGGTTTTCTCCCTTAGCCATTGCTTTAGTTCATCTCTGGTGTTCTAACAAAATGCCCTAGAGTGGGTGAGCTGCGACCCACAGAAAGGAGAGTCCCACACATAAGCAGTGGGCTCAGCCTTTTCCAAGACCACTGAGCTCATGAGTCACTGGGCAATGGCTAATGTTATCCGCGACTTGGCCCAGGGAAGGTGCCAGTTTATTTGGCCAAGCCCAGTTCAGATGCTTCTGTGAAGATATTTTTAAATGCAATGAACATTGAAGTGAATAGGCTTTGAGGAGAGCAGAGGGTTCATCCAGGTGGGCAGGCCTCCCCTAGTCAAGAGAAGCCCTTTAAAAAGAAAAGATTGGACTCTTGAAGAGAAAGGGAATTCCATCTGCAGACTATCTTCAAACTGAGACTCTAACATGAACTCCTCTCCAAATCTTCCCAGTCCTCAGACAACTCACATCAGCTAGTTCTTTACTCTCTCTCTCTCTCTCTCTCTCTCTCTCTCTCTCTCTCTCTCTCTCTCTCTCTCTCTCTCTCTCTCCTCCCTTTTCCACACCTGGCAAGCATAGACTCCAAATACTGTCTTTTTCTGAATGAGAAGGCCCAAACAAATAATGTTTCAGTCAACTTGAAAATACAAACTTTAGCAAGGTGGTTGAAGTCATTGAGTGTTTATATTTATTTTGTTAATGTATTTACACACATTTATTTAAAATACCTGATAAATACAGCACTTTAATATTGTGAGTGAAATAAATGTTTAAGTAATTTTAAAATAGACTACTTTAAATTTACCACTTTACCCATTTGCATTTTGGGGGGTTTGATTTGTTTTGAATTTTGCAAAATCAGGAATTTTTTAACAGTCATCACATCAATAGTACTTACTTTAGCAATTCAGCTCTAGAATTATCCCCTTGAGACTTTTCAAGGAACACAAATGTTTGCAGAACCTGGTACCTTAAGAATTCTTCTCTACTCCATCAATTTTGGGAAACATAACCTTTGGGATAAAGCAATCATTTCAAAATTAGAGAATTTCTGATTTACATTTACACCACTAAGAATATTTTTGAGAAGAAATTGTCAGATGTAATAATTGTAATTAAGGGCCAGGGAGATGACTCAATAGAATAAGTTCTTCCCTGGCAAGCACAAAGGCATAAGTTCAATCCCTGGTTCCACACACACACACAAATAATAATAATTGCAATTAAATACATGTCAGATTTATTGTTATTTTGTTATTTTTGGAGATGACTGTCCACATGCTTTTTGTTTTGCAAATTCAAGAGAACTCTACTAGAACAGTGGAGTCAGGTCAAAATGCAAAGAAGCCTCTAAACATGCACTGTAACTCACTGATTCTTCTGTGCCAAATAATGGAGAGACTTTTCTACACACCTAAAACCTAGCTGTGGACAAGTGCTGCTGCTCTGAGAGGTACTTTGGTGGGAAATGCACCTTTTTTTTTTTTTTTTTTTTTTTTTTTACTTAGGAATAAAAAGAAAGAGCAGCAGAATTTTGCCCCAGAAGTGTGGCTGGGTGAGGACAGAATAATCAGCTGGGGCTGATTCTGAAGATGTTTTTCTCCATCTGTGACATGAGAGGGTCAAGCTGCTAAGCCTGACATGGCAGCAGTGCGGGGACAGTCTGGTCACTGGCCCTCAAGGTGGCTTGCTCTCTAGAGCCTGTGGAGACACTAGGGTCACTCACATCAATTTAAAGTTGTCTAGTGGCACTTTAAAAATTAAGAGGAAATACATAAAAGAAATTGCAGTAATGCATTGATTCGGACAATCTATTGCCATTACTGTATGCAATCAATATGGGACACTTTGATGAGATAGTTCACACTCATTTTTTCTCCTGGTCAGTGTAGAAGTCCAGATGTGACTTCCTCAGCCACACATCTCTGTCTGAACTCAGCACACTGCAGAGCTCAGTAAGAGTCCCCGTGGAGGCCGAAGTCCTAGCTGTTCAGGCTCTGGATACAGGATATACAGATCAGAGTTTTCTCATGTTCAGAAGAACACAAGTGCCAAGCTGCCAAGTGGTGGAGTACACGTGTTTACGGTTGAGTTGGGGATGCACACACCCTCCCCAGGGCTCCACCCCAGCCACCACAGCGGCCTTAGCTGTGGTTCCTTGCCTTTTCTTGCTGACCTGGCAGGCTGGTGCCCAGGCTGGCCCTCCATGCCCACAATTGAGCTCATTCTTTTCCTGTGGCCGGCCAAGGTGGAGGCTTGTGGACTGTCAGGAGCTCATGTGTTTTTGAAATCCATTGTGTCTTTATCCCTCCAAGCTCTGGATGTTTAAGCTGGATGATAGAATTCAAGTTTCTGCATATTCAGTATTCAGGAGACAATACCTCTCAGCCTGCTATTGCCTATCATAACCGGTGATCAGCAGCAGCGTTGATAAAAGCCGTCATCTATCGGAAACCTACCCCACACTTCACTCTCCAAGGTACATTAATTAAAATAGCTGTCATTTTATTTAATCCTTATAACAATGTAGGACAGTAAAATGCCCATTTTTACAGGCAGTGAAATGGGCCCAAAACAAAGCATTGTGTTTATGAGCAAAGAGTCAGTAAGAGAGAGATGCAAATGCGTGATTCCCTTCCAGTTCTGATTCAAGGGATCGGGATTTTGCACTGGTTAGCGTCCTTCCCTGCAGCACCGCTCACTTTGCTTTGGTCCTGGAATGACCACTGGCCTAGAGTGAAGGTTATCGTACTTGAGGCCTACCTCTCTCCTTACCACATTCTGTATGGCTCTGGGGAAAAGAATGCAAATGTGACTTTTTAGTTCTTTCTTCCCCTGCAGCACGAGCTAATAAGGGTCCCCTCACAGAGGTCCTCATGCAGATTGGGAAAGCCAGGCATGTGCCACAGGATTAGCTGGAACTAGCAAAACTAGACATCACTTGTTTAGTAATAAACAAGTGGGTAACTTTAATAAGATAAGAATGTGTTGCTTGCTCTGGAGAAATGATTAGCTTTCCATAGCCATGGAAAGCCAAGCTTTCAAGGAGTATTTAATGTCTAGACACAGAATGTAATGTTAAGTAAATTTAAAAAGCACTGCATAAAAAGATAATCTATGCTAAATGATCTTAATTCAGTAACTCACAGAAGCACACACAAATACTTAGGGGAAAAACAATTTGGATCATGTTAAGGTCATAAGTTCCAAGTGAATTTTTATTTACACAGTGCAGTTCTTTATGTTCTTTCCATTAATAAGAAAAACTTGTGTTTTTAAGTGGTGTCTCTAGTTCCCAGGAAAAGTTCACTTTTAATGAAGACCATTTGATTCATCAAATAAAGTTTTCTCCCTCCTACACTTAATGAACTATTTTAGGTCTCCTCTTTCTGCAGACACCTACTGCTCCTATTAATTCTAATACACCATCAGCTCTCATTAGAACAGCCCTGAGGGACTACAGGAGCAAGAGCCTTCTCCGCCAGGCAGAAAGTGAGGTCAGGAGGAAAGGGAGGAAAGGCGGTGACAGTCAGACAGAGTGCTTCTCACCTTGGTGGGGAAGGCGCAGGCGAAAGGCCCTGTTGGGAAAGTCCTCCAGGATGATGGTTTTTTATGTAACGATGACGTCCTGTTTTCTGTAATAATGTGGGTGCCTCCCACAGTGCTGCCTGCAAATCCGTGGCCCAGCCAATAGTTTCTCTAAAAGGAGACAAAGTGTGTTTCTCTGGTGCACGAAGTCAGGAAAGAGATCCTCGAAATGTGGGTTTGATTCTTCTCAGCTCCTTTCCGTCACAAATGCTGAGCTCCGTGTTGAAAATCTCAGAGACGCAGCAGCTCTGTCTGGGAGGGAGGCTGCCATTTCTCTTCTGTAAAACATATTGGGGCCCTGAGCTTTGGCGCTACCTCTGCTCTGAGAGCTGGTCCCAGTCTTTGTTTCTCTGACGTCAGTGGGGCTCTGACTCCGCCAAGACTATCGGAGGGCACTTCCTCAAGTCCTCCATCAAAATCAAGCAGGGCTTTGCTTGAGCTGCTGAGGGTTCCTGGGCAGAGGGTTCCTGCCCAGCCACGAGACTGGTGCGGAAGCAAAGGACCACGGTGGGGAAGGGCAGGTAGGGGCACAGGCGACTGATCCTTGGTGTTCTGCAATTCCTGAAGGCTTGATGGCTCTTTCTGTGGGTGACTTGCACTTGTGTACATGCATGTGTGACTGTTGGAGGGAGTCACTGAGCTGAGAAATATGTCCCCCGCGGTGGGCCTACTTGTGTCTAGAAATAGTCCAGGGGGACACAAAGCAGCAGTCCACTGGGTTTCAAGTCAGATTGATGTGGCTCAAGCTCTGTGTCTACCATGTACCTGACCTGTGCCAAGTGAACAGTTCCCCAGACTTTGCTGCGTCCCTCTTTGTCACCACAAGGGGAAGATGAGCATGGAAACCCCGCACAAGCAGAGGAGAGGAGGGCACGCTGCTATGAGCCGACGCACTCTCGCACCACACAGCAAAAGTATTTTGGCTGTGCGTTACCTGAGAGCAAAATAGAGCTGAAAAAGGGCTCTTCTGTGTCTTCACATCTGTGATCCACAGCAGGAGGCTTGTGCTGACAAAAGTAGGAAAGGATGGGGTTGATCGAGCCCCAAATCCTGAGCCTGTCACGTGGCTGCCTCTCGTGCGGCTTCATCCTGACTTGTTTTATATGGCGTGTGAGGTAGGGGAAATGGCAGGTTCAAGTTTGGATTTGTATTTTCATATCAACTTTTCGTTTTGCCTAGTCTGATGTCTCAAGGAAGGGTTACAAGACAGCTGAGAAATTCTTTTTGTGTCTTGAGAAAGTTTTTTTTTTTTTTTCCTTTTTTCTGTTTTTGGAGGGAGGAGGGACTTTATAGGCCAACATGAAATCCAACATACAAAAAAGTATTTTTATGAAAGCTATCCATCAAATGTCAAGGATAATAATCAATTTCCTGTCACAATGAACTGATAAAAGCTTTCAGCAATAATGTCATGGGGGGAAAAATTTGTGTTGGAACTCGCAATGCAGAGCCCTGATATCAAACGAATTCATAAAAGCCCGCTGCTGCTGTAGCCCTCCAAGGCACAACAAAATACAATTTCTCATCCACAGGATAGAGAATAATTCCCCGTTTTTTATTTTTACACTAAGGAAAGCAAAAAAAAAAAAAAAAAAAAAAAAAAAGAAAGAAAGAAAAAGAAAATCTGAACTAAAAAACCGCAGCATCGCCCAATCCTGGTTTCACAGGTGAGCGTCAGGATCATTTGGCCGGCGACACCAGGCGCGTTCTGGTGATTTCGCTCCCATCATGTAAATGCCTGCATAATGCCTGCTCTTCTTGGAATGTACAATCAAATCAGCATTCTAATGCTACAAGCCTGTGATGAGCTTGGGAATAAATATGCAGGAGCGCATAAAAAAATCAAGGCAATCAAGAGGAGCCAGCGTCCTCGTTCGGACTATAAATCTTTGTCTATTTCAATCGCGGGGCTGGCTGAATCAGTGTAAAATTCCAGCGGGGATGCCATCAATTTCTGTTAACCTCTCTATTCCTCTCTGTGTTCCTCTGTGGTGATGGATTGGCTCTGTCACTTCTGCTCCGCTCACAGTGTGTTAACACGGAAGGGTGTAGCAGGTTAGGAGGAAAGGTGATTGTTGTCGCGGCCCTGACCCTCATGTGCTCTCCTGGGGGACTCCAGGCACCTCACTATCGGGGCCCCCGGGTGTGTCCTTCCGCCTCTAGGATGCCAGGCTATCCCATCCAGGTGGAAGTGCAGGTCACTCTCCTTAAGTGGAAATAGGCCCAGGGATCCTGAAAAGATAGCTCACATAGCCTTAGTTTATGGAAGAAATGTGTTTGGAACTTGGACTTGGACTCAGAGTATGTCAGAGTGGAAGGGTGGCTCTTGTTTTCTACTGTCCAGCCATGACTGGCTTTTCTCAGGTGTAATTCTGGATGGACGTCCTGTGATGGTGCTACGGTGTCCATGTCTCCATGGTTCTGTGGCCAGACTCATACCACGTGTGTGAGTGCTGAGCTATGGTACCAGCAGCTCACTGTTTGCTCCCATGGCGCATGCGTGTGGGCACTTTGTACCAGTCGAAGACAGACCTGGAGATGCTCCGAGCACCCCCATCTCCAGTGCTCTTCTGTTCACAACACCCACACTGTAGGAACAGCTTCAGGGCCCATCAGCGGTGCATGGATAAAGAAAATGTGGTAGTATATACATACAGTGAAAAACTACTCAGCCTTAGAAACAAAAGAAAGTCCTGCCACATGGACGACATCATTCGCCTTAGGGACGTTGTACTAAGTGAACGAAAGTAGTCACAAAAGGTAAAGCAAGGCATGGCTCCATCCATAACAGATTTCCAAAATAATCAAATTAACAGCTCAAAAGCTTGAAGGATATGATGGCTCCCAGGGGTTGAAGAAGCCAATAAGAAGTTGACTCTCAATAGTATAAAGTTCCAGTGAAGCAAGGTAAAGAATTTTAGACATCTGCAACATTGTGTCTACACTTAACGATCTTATATTTTGCCCTTAAAACTTGGGTACATGGTAGATCCCATGTTCTTATCACAACAAAATGAAATCTAGAAATAAAAGACACAGAGATATCACCAAATTTGTTGCTACTGCTGTTATTAACAGCTTATATTACATTATCTAGTATAGCAGCAACTGAGGTAGCTATTTAAATTTTACATAGATTGAAATTCAATAAAAAACTTAGTTTCACTCTTTAGTTCCCACAGTCAAGTGATCCATAGAAACCAGCGGCTCACAGCTGTGACGCTGGACAGCATAGACATTGAGTATTTCCATCATTGTTAAAAATCCTATAGACAGAACTATCTCAGGTGCATTTATTTAAATGGGTTTATGCATTTCAAAGTATTCTCCAGAGGAAGCAGCTACTGTAGTGAGCTGGGCACTGTCTGAACATGGGAGCCGAGCTCTACAGCTGGCAATCAGTGCTGTCCATGCCCATCAAGTGATGGCTGGCTTGGAAACTGACCCTCACAGAATTCCAAAGAAATTTCAGGCTTAGGTCGAGTGGTGACCAGATTTCCGAGATAACAGAGTAGAAAGTCTATGGGCATTTGCTGCTGACTGATTTGGATTCCAGATACAAACTTGATACTTTCCTGAGCTGAGACATGGAAATTTCATTCAACCTCCCAGTGTTCTTGTGGTAGCACAAGAAGTGATAGTATGGTAATTTTTTTCCCCTGCAGTTTAAATAAGGTAAAATTGTAGAGAGGTTTGGGTCACATGGAGCAGAGCCACAGCTTACAATGTGTTTGTTCATATGCTCTTAGAATTCTATAAGCGGTAGCAGCCACTTTCAAAGAATGACCAGGCAGCATGCAGCAAAGAGCCTCAAAGAGATGATGGCTTGGAACACATGAGTACTGACCAATGATCTCTGTATCCAAGACCTTATTATCACAGCACATTCAGTTACTGCTATATGCAGCATTTTGCCAAAGGATTTGAAAACAGGATCATGAAGCAATCTTAGTACTCCCACTAAAGGCAGTACTTGATGTTTTCCTGAAGGGAGAGGCAGGACAGGAGGGCTCACTCTGGGTCACTGCCCCTTCATCTCATATAGAAGGCTCCCAGAACCTCCAAAGCACTTGGTCTTCATACTATGGCATGTCAGCAGTGTGCATCTGGGGTGCGCAGGGGCCAGGGTGGTGTCAGTGGAGGTCATTCTTCAAGGCCAGTATCCCACGTGGGCCCCTGGATCAGACTGCTTATACTCGCATCCCCTGAAGCTCTTCCCTTCCAATGAATGGGGCCATGTGTGCTCAGGTGTGTTTTGGAGTTAGTCTTCTTTGTGAGATTGTAGACTTTGGTTGTACTCTCTGGCCTTTGGAGTCCAAGTCTCATCAACCACTCGCTAGCCAATTTGGACCTCAGCTTCAAAGAACTGGGACACTTCTCTAGATAAAAGGATATGGCTGAGGAGGGGATATCATTCCAGGGTTTGGAGTCTAGTAGCCATCTGCATTTGATGTAATCAGAATATTTCTGTCTCTGGCCATCTACTTAAGTGGTTGCATCTCAGGTATATAGTTTTTCATGTGGTCAGTAGGACAGGTCACATGGCCTCTGTAAAATCAAGAAGATGGGTCCTGCAGCCTCAGTACCACATACAACTCAAGTAAGTTTGACATGTGGGAAGTGCTTCATGCATGGCAGTGTGCTGTGGAAGCACCTGTAAGTGCAAAAGTGTTAATAGGTGGCACTGACTGGGCCCTGATAGATGGCATGTTGAACCGAAGAGTGAGGCAATAGTGCAGCTGAAACCTCACGGTGAGATTCTTATAGCTGTTTTCAGAGATTTATATGTGTTTTGAAGGTCTTAAGGTGGTAGAAATGGGAGGGTGAGGGAGAAGCCCAGGTGACAGGACCAAGGCAAGTGAGAGACATCCAACTGAGTACCTGCCAAAGCTAAGTTCCACAGCACAGTGACTGAGCTGTGACATGGGCCATCTCAGAAAACACCTTTAGAAGACTTGGGATATGCTAGCAGTTTGTGACTAATGGCTAGAGAACTAAGAGTAGTGCTGGTAGAGAAATGTAGGAAGCAGGAAGGTTAATCGCTCCAAGTTCTGATTCCCACTAGAGTCGTGACAGACATTCCTGGAGAGGTCCTTGCCAACTCCAGTGCCTGGATCCCACCACATATCAACAGAAGAAGAATCTCTGGGCAGAAGTTTTACAGAATATGCAGAATTCCTCAGTGAGCCTGTGCTTCAGTGAGGATGGAGAACTGCTAACACAGATGGAGCCAACCTTCAATTTTACACACAGAGAGGAACCAAAACCAGAAATGACTCACCCAAGGATCCAGTACACATTGACGGGGATGCTAAGACATTGGTTTTGGGCTGGGGAGATAGTTCAGCAGCATAAGCACCTGCCTGACAAGCACAAGGTCCCAAGTTCAATACCAGTACTGCCAAAAGAAAATCAGGCCACCAAGATAGCTCAGTGGACTAAGTGCCTGCTCAGGTAAGCACAGGGATGGGGGTTCAATCCCAGGCACCACATGCTGCACTGTCCCTGCCCCCAGGGCTCACTGAGGGTGCACACCTGTAAACCCAGTTCTGGGGAGGCAGAAAACAGGAGGATCACTGTGAGTCTGAGCTGAGTAGTGATAGCCTGTACCAAACAGGACTAATGTAAAATATATGTTTTGAGTATATACATTATTAAGTGGAAATGAGATGATGTCCTTAGTTTAGCTCAGCAGAGTTGGTTTAGGCACTTTGTAAAGCAGAAGGTGAGTGGCGGGTAGACCCAGTCTCTTGTGGTGCTCACAGCTCAATAGCCAGGCTTGCTGATGACCACACAGCTTGCTCTTCAGAGTGTGTCAGCAGTGGATACACACCAGCAAGCAAAGCAGCACAGATGGCAGGGAACCTAATATCTGATGAAATGACACATTAAGGGGGAGGTTCTTAAACTTCTTGTGGATGCGGTTAACTTCAGACCTTGATAAAAATAAATTTCACCAGGAAATGTGTCCAGGGCATGCCTTTTTTAGGCTCACTGAGGATTATCTGCAGGAACTTTGGCCACCCACAGACACAGCACAAGCATTCTCAGTCTCATTCAACACCAGCCCAGCCTTCTGATCTATGCACTGTGGGCTGATCTCCAAGAACTGAGTGCAAAAGAAGGTGGTCTGTGTGCAGGGTCTTGACCTATGTCCTTGAGAAGTAAACTCTAGAGCATCACTGGCCATTGAAGACAGCAGTGCTCTTCATTCTGATAGCGATGACCATTCCTCAATTTGGGTGTGGGGTGTGAGTGGATTCACCACTACAGTAAAACATGAATCCCATTTCTCCAATTTCACTGATCATCGCCTTGGCTGGAACAACAGTAGCACATTTCCATCTAACCTCTTTATCTCTGACTTAGTTTAATACAGTGGTCTCCAAGTTCTGAAATCTCCATTTGTCTTGTTAAAAATAATTGAGGACCTAGAGAACTGGGCTGATGTGAGTTGTATCTGTCCATGTTCGTCATATTAAATTAAAATAAATATTTAGATTATCTCTTCATTTAAAACAATAGCAAATCCATCTCCTGATAATGAAAGATGCCTGGAATGAAATCAAAATAGCTTCCCTTCAAAAAATCATGACGTTGTTCTACTACATATTGCAACTGTTATTGATTTCCTTTTGTCTTGTTTTGAAATTCTGTATGACCTTTAATGTTTTTTCTTAATCTTTATTCTTTTAAAATAAGAAAATTAAAAATAATGAGGAACAGTGATATCGTTCTACTTTTCTGAAAGTCTCTTTGGTTTCTAAGTGGAGGATAGTTTGTATATAACATGTCTTGGTAGCATATTTTGGTTGAAACGTGTGAAGAAATTTCTGTCTCCTGCAATGTGCAGCTAGAAATGGGAAGAGTATTGCAATTACTTGTGCAGCTGCTTTTGAACATTTTTCTTTGATACTACACTAAAATTCAACAAGTATAAAATTAGTTGTAATGTGAAATCAGATATCATATCATGAGTTTTTATACTTGGTTATATTAACATTCATTAGTCTATCTTGAACTTTAAACACAATTGGTGACAGACTCACATATGGTTTTTCATACCATATATCTGTTATCTGGAAATTATTGACTTACTGAATTGTTCAGTCTTCTAAATGCTAAACCATTTGTCTACACGTTGCCAAAACATTATCTTCATCTTCATTATTGTCACTGGGGATGCCATCAGAAAAGTTTAAATATTGGAAGCCGTCATGTTCGTAATGCTAAATCAATTTCCAAAGTCCTAATTTTAACTGGACCAGATTAATCTTATTTGTGACTACAAATATGATTAACTTTTTATGAAAGTATAAGGGATTTTAAAAATCAGACATCAAGTAAAAATGGCATCCTGTGAGAACTGAGCCCGCTTAGCATGTGCCTAAGATGTCGTCCTTGTGCCTTCCCCTGGGACTTGCACCCACCCTCAGGATGAGAACAGTGGGCTCTGTGACACTGTCTATTTCATTAATTAAAATATTACAGAAGCTTTGTTTGGCAAAATGATGGCCTCTGAAAAGTCTACATCCTAGTACTCAGACTATGATGTGATTGAATTCCGATCCTTGAAATGTAGAGTCGCTTGGGGCTCCCTGGTGAGCTCAGCCTATCACACTGGTTCTTATGAGTGGAGAGTGTTCTGTGACTATATTTGGAGCAGGTGAGTTCACAAGGAAGACTGTGGAGACTTCATGAAGTTGTTCTTTCTTCATGCAATTGTCCTTGCTTTGAAGATGGGAGAAGCAGGGCAGAAGCCAAGAATCAGGTCAACCTTTGAGGCTGGAAAATGGAAGATACAAATCTCCAGTGCTGCCAGGGAGGGATGCTCCTCTGGGTGCACTTGACAGTTACACGTGACAGTTACATAAATGTGTGGTGCTTCAAGAAACTACCCCAATTTTTGCAACAATAGTAGAAGCACTGATGAAGACATATACTTCCAAATCAAGATCTGTTAATGTTAATAATCCTTGGCAGAGATGGCTCCGTGGAATAAGCACTTCCTTGGCAAGTGCAAGGGCCTGAGTTCAATCCCTCATTCTGCCAAGCTGGCAGTAGGAAAAATGCCTGTTGGTGTGGATTTGTACCATCATCTCAGTTAGGCCCAGCACTCCAGGGGCTCCACCCACCTTGGCTTTGCATCCTTGGGCAAGTGCCATCTTGGGGACAAAGCCCAGTGACATTTTGCTACTTTGACTTTGACCACACGGATCTCCTGAAAATGGACTACGTGGCTCCAGGTGCTGTGGGCCATGCTTCAGAGACATAGGTCATAGTCAGCCTTTGCCTTGTCCCTCTTTCCCCATGGCCATGTTCAGTTTGTAAACTATCCCAAGAATTAATGTCTGAGGTTATGTCTGTCAACAGCTAACGCTAGATGAAAATTTGGGGATCTTGGCTTTCACTTTTTAAACTTTCCTTCCATAATAGTTAGGTAACTGTCACTATACTGCTGAGGAACTTTTAAGAGTGCTTTGGAATTTAAACATCAATAAGTCTCTGTACATAAGCATTCTCAGTGCTTTAGATAATTTTGGTTTATCTATATCTAATACATCACAGAATTGATCAATTTAGGTAAAATTAAGAAGAAAATGCATATTCCTTCCATTTCAACCTATATTTGCACCCATTTCAATTAAGTTATTTACTTGCTTAAGAGAGCAAAAACAATGGAATCAATGACATTTTCCTACGTGGGCAAACTTTTTCAGGGAGCAAGTTCAAACCCTCCAACCAGGAATACTTGGAGCTAAAAATGTATGCTGTGAGCTTCCAGAACTCAAAGGTGTGCACTCAAAGCATTTTTAAGTATTCTCATGAACAGACATGTTCTTTTTGATTGATTGATTGGTTTTTTGCAAAAAAAAGACACTGAATGCCGAATTTAGCAATAGCTGAAAGTTAGCTGCAGTAAAAGTGGTCTTTCTCTAGGAAGAGAATTAAGAGGACACCTAGTATTTTGTCAAAGCAGCTCTGCAGTACTGTAATACACAGATCAAAGAGGGTCTTCATTTCTGATTTCCAAAGCAAGGGCTGAATAATTTTGTTAAAGAAGACAATAAACATTTAATATAATATCTGTCAGACACAGGTTGTATTATCTAGGTCCAAATATCAAGCCTATGCGGTTGTGGCTTTTCAATATACATCCATTGTAGCGCTGATGTTGTGATGCACTGTCCTGCATCTTGGGCGGGTCATCAGCTCCAGGAAGCTGCTGGTTTCCTAAGGGGTCTTAAGAAGGTGTGCAGGTGACAATGTAGAGACAGAGACAGATCAAGATTCCCTAGGAGAAGATACTCACACAAGGAGTCAGCAACAATCAGAGCTGAGGAGGGTAGGAGGTGAGGATCTGCTTTGGGTGATGCAGCGGAGAAGAGGTAATATTGGTACACACATTTGGTGGGACCCTTTTTTGTGTGTTTGTTTTGTAAGCTTTATTGCTGGGCATGAAAATGCAAGCCACACCAACCATTCTCATTAATGCCTGTGGTGCAAATCCACTTGCTCTGGGGCTCAGAAACAGAGTTTTGGTTTTTCTTTCAAAATTGGCATGGGGTGACAAAGCAGCAGAGAACCTCGTGGCATGCAAATGCCCAGTGCCAGCCACCAGCTTGAGGCACTGGTGGGCCAGGTGTACAGCATGTTTTCTGACTCAGAATCAGTGGAGCTCACAAGAACACAGGGGGGTAACTTTAGTTTCTATGAGCAGAAGCAATAGTTAGGACCAGAAGGAACCTGCTTCTGTGATATCTGTATGGAGGACAAGAAGATCCTGGCTCAGGCAGCCAAAGGCCCAGGAAAGGCACAATTGGAGCACATTTTGGATTTCCTGGTACATAAAGAAATGATTCCATTGTTAATTTTTAAATTAATTTTATTGAGAAATAAATGGCAGTGAGTCAGTTTCAAATTAGTAGGACAGATTCAATAGTTAATACACTGCATATTACTGTTTTCTTAGTGGTTATTCATTATACAAGATGCAGACATGATATCCTGTCCAGAAACACTATTAGAACAAATCTTCCTATTCACTGAATTAAGAGAATGTAGCTGAATATCTATCATAACTATTTTAAATATACAGTATGACCCTGCTGGTCGCTGATCCAGCCCAGCAAGGCCTGGTGAGTGTGTGGGAGAACTATAGGCTTCTTGGCATAACTCTGGGGAGCACTATCTGGAGCCCCTACCCCCAAAACCTCTCAGTGAGCAAGAATTTTTAAAACTCTCTGCCGATCCACCCCAGCCTATTCCACCCTGCAGCTTCCCGGAGCTCCTGGCCCTAAGCCCACTCAGTGAGTCAGAAGTTTTGTGACTCTTCTTGCCCCTGATCCACCTGAGCCTGGCCTGGTGAGTGGGTGGGAGAGCTTCGGCACTCACTGGACCAGGGACACAACAGAGGGGAACCACAGGCTCACAGTTGTGCCAGAAGTGCTGCAGTAAAAAGGAACTGAAGACAACAGCAAGATCCAGGCCAGGCATAAGTGGATAATTTCAAACTTAAGAGTTTAACACCCAAATTTCATTACTCGCTAAGGTTGTAACTGCACCAAAGCTCTACAACAAAAGGTCAGAGGTCAGTGCTATACAAAATGACAAAGACAAGGGCAAAATGCAATTTCAGGCCTTGAGCTCACCCATGACAAGTGCAGAGGACACTAGCTCAGCTGAATTAACAGAGTCGGAAGTAAAGAAAGAACAGCAGAAAGGTATAAAGGAACTTAGACCAGAATTAATGACTGAAATAAAAAAAAAAGTAATTTTGAATACATAACATCTGAAGTAATGAATCAGATCCAGAAATATGTGGGGGAAATCTAGTGCCCACTGAGAACAAGTGCAGAGAGTACTATTCCAGCGGAAATATATGAATTAACAGTGTTACAAGCAAAGAAACAACAGCAGAAAGGTAAAGAGGAACTCAGAACAGAAATAATTTCTGAAATAAAAAAAGAAATTTTTGAAATCATAGCATCTGAAGCAGAGAATCAATTATGGAACTATATGGAAGAAACACAATTTGGAAAAAAACTCTGCAGTAAAAGAATTAATAGCTATCTCTAAAGAAGACATTAATAGAAAAATAGAGGAGATTAGAAATACGATGGATTCCTTGAATGAACAATACAGGAAAGAAATAGATCGCATGGACTGCATGAAGCACAGTCAAAGAGATGGAGAAGAACAAAAATCTCAAACACGAGTCTACAAAACCATCTGAGTGAAAGCGGAGACACAGTTTCAGATCTTGAAGACGCTGGTGTGGCTAGTGAAAAGGTGAGAAAGAATCGCTTAAAAACAACAAGGATAAAGGAAAAAAAAAATCCATCACCTGCAAGATGATGCCAACATGAACAATGTGAGATTAATAGGCTTCAATGAGAAAGAAGGAGTCAATACAGACGATATAAAAAGGATATGGGCAGAAGTATAGAAGAAAACTTCACAAATGCGAGGAAACAATCTAACATTCCAGTAACCGAAGCATACAGAACGCCAAATAACTTCGGCCCAACTAAAAACACACTGAGACATATAATAGTCAAGATTCCAGAAATCCAACACAGGAACAATATACTGAAAGCTGCTAGAGAAAACAAGCAGATCACAGTCGAAGGAAAACCCATCAGAATTACAGCTGACTTCTCTTCACAAACCATGAAGGCAAGGAGAGAAAGGAGCAGAGTTCTTCAAGTCCTCTATGAAAACAAATTCCAGCCCAGAACACTATACCCTGCCATACTCTCCTGCAAATTTGATGGAGAAGTGAAATACTTCCATGACAAAGAACAACTAAAGAATTTCATGATGACAAAGCCATTCCTACACAGGCTACTGAAAGCTATTCTACAGAAGGACCACAACTACCAGAACTCCATGAATGAGAGCAGAAGGAACCCACTAAATAGGGTAAACAATTAAACACAGGACAAGGAATAAACAACAGCAGGTAAATAACATGACAATCATAAGTCAACACATTTCAATTATAACCATCAATATAAATGGACTCAATTCATCAATTAAGAGAAACAGACTGACACAGTGGATTAGGAAACAAAACCCAACAATAAGTTGTGTACAAGAAACACACTTAACTCAAAAAGACTTAAAGTCTTAAAGTCAAAGGATGGGAAACAATACTACATGATCTAGCACCTCAGAAAAAAGCAGGAGTAGCAATTCTGTTCTCAGACAGTCTCAACTTAAAACCAAGAAGGATCAAATGAAATAAAGAAGGCCACTACATATTGGTCAGTGGAAAAATTCAAGAACAAGAGGTAACACTCATAAATATCTATGCACCAAACACAGGAGTACCGAGCTATATAAGAAAAATCTTAATGGACATGAAAAATCTAATGTCCAAGACCACAGCCTTAACAGGAGACCTTAACACACCCTTATCTCAAAAAGATAGGGGAACCAGATAAAAATTAGCTAAGAAGTAGCAGAACTGAACCAGAGCTTGGAACAAATGGACCTGGTGGACATATACAGAGTGTTCCACCCAACCACAGCTGAATATATATTTTTTTCAGCTGCACGTGGGTCATTTTCTAAAATAGACCACATACTAGTGCAGAGGTCATACTTAAGTATGTGGAAGAAAACAGAAATTATCCCATGCATACTATCGACCACAGTGCAATGAAACTGGAAATAAATGACAAAAGAAACCAGAAAAACCCACTAAATTCATGGAAATTGAACAACACCCCACTCAGCAATCAATGGGTCATAGACGAAATTCAACAAGAAATTCAACAATATCTACAATTCAATGAAAATTCAACCACAACTTTTGGAATTCATGGGATGCGATGAAAGCAGTTCTCAGAGGGAAAATCATAGCTATAGACTCACACATTAGGAAAACAGAGGAGGAACAAATAAAAACTGTAATGTTTATTTGTTTGATTTCCAACATCTAGAAAAGGAAAAGCAAACCAAACCCATAGCCCAAAGACAGGAAGAAGTCATAAAGATTAGAGCAGGAATTAATTCGATTGGGATGAAGAAAACAGTTCAAAGAATCAACGAATCAAAAAGCTGGTTCTTTGAAAGACTAAACTAAATTGATAAGCCCCTTGCTAACCTCATCAAAAAGAGGAAAGAAAAAATTGAAATACAAGCAATAGGGAATGGAAAAGGTGAAATCACCACAGATCCAGTGAAAATTCGTAAGACTATAAATAGCTACTTTGAGAATCCTTATACTCACAGAATAGAAGACACAGAAGAAATGGACAGATTCCTAGAAAGGTACAAATTACCAAAACTGAATCAAGAAATAGAACAACTCTCAATAAGCCAAATAACAGCCAACAAGATATGAAATGTAATAAACAGCCTGCTGACAAAGAAAAGTCCAGGTCCTGATGGATTCACAGCTGAATTCTACAAGAAATTTATAGAAGATATAATCCCTACACTCCTCAAACTTTTCAATGAAATTGAAAGGGAAGCAGTCATCCCAAAATCATTTCTGGAGGCAAGTATTATACTGATTCCAAAACCAGGGAAAGACACAACTAAAAAAGAGAACTACAGGTCAATCTCCCTCACAAACATAGACGCAAAAATCTTCAATAAAATACTAGTAAACACAATACAGCAAATCATCAAGAAGATCATACACCATGACCAAATAGGATTTATCCCGGGGAAGCAAGGATGTCTCAATATTGGAAAATCTATAAATGTAATACACTATATTAATAGAATGAAGTCTAAAAACCACATGATCCTCTCAATTGATACAGAAAAAGCTTTTGACAAAGTCCAACACTCATTCATGTTCTAAGTCCTACAGAAAATTGAAATAGAAGGCCTCTATGTCAGTTTGATAAAAGCCATCCATAACAACGCAACAGCCAATATAATTCTAAACAAGGGAAAACTGAAATCTTTTACTGTTAAATCATGTACAAGACAAGGATGTCACCTATCACCCCTCCTATTCAATACAGTGTTGGAATCATTAGCAACAGCCATTAGAAAAGCAGGAGAAATAAAAGGAATAAGAATAGGTAAAGAAGAAGTTAAATTATCACTATTTTCAGATGACATGATACTTTACTTGGAACACCATAAAAATTCCACCAAGAAACTACTAGAAGTGATACAGAAATTCAGTAGCATAGTGGGATACAAAATCAGTACTCAAAAGTCAATAGCATTCCTCTACACAGATAACAAGCACACTGAAAGGGAAACAATAGAAACAATACCTTTTAAAATAGCACCGCGGAAAATGGAATACCTCGGGATTCACTTAACCAAGGAAGTCAAAGATCTGTTCATGGAAAATTACAATACCCTACGAAAAGAGATTATAGAGGATTTCAGAAAATGGAAAGATATTCCATGCTCCTGGATAGAAAGAACCAACATCGTGAAGATGGCCATACTCCCAAAATTGCTGTACAGACTTAATGCAATCCCTATCAAATTGCCACCAACATACCTCCCAGACCTAGAGAAATCATTCCTAAAATTTATTTGGAACCACCAATGACCTAGAATAGCAAAGGCAATCTTGGCCAATAAAGACAAGGCAGGAGGCATCACAATTCCTGACTTGAAATTATACTACAAAGCCACTGTGATAAAATCAACATGGTATTGGCAACAAAATAGACTTGAGGATCAGTGGAATAGATTAGAAGGTGCAGAGGCATCTACATTCACACTCAGCCATCTGATCTTCGACAAAGGGGCTAAACAAGCTCACTGGAAGAAAGATAGCCTCTTTAACAAATGGTGCTAGAAAATCTGGCTTTCTACATGCCAAAAACTAAAACTTGACCCAGCTCTATCACCGTGCACGAAGTTAAAGTCAAAATGGATTAAAGATTTAAACATTAAAACAGAAACACTCAATCTCCTGGAAGAGAAAGTAGGAGGAACTCTTCAAGACATAGGGATAGGTAAAGAGTTCATGAACAAACATATATTCGCATGGGAAGCACTTGAAAGAATCAACAACTGGGATCAACTCTTCTTGAGGAGCTTCTGCTTCTCCCCTGCCAACTCCTCCTTTACGTGAAGCAGTTGTGATCCTGCTCCCGGAAGTGGACACCAGGGTCGCCCTGGTCACCCTGGACCTGTGGGGCAGCACGAGCTTCAGTGCCCTTCATTTCTGGAGGGCTGCAGTCCCAGCACGTTGAAGATGTCACTCTGACTGTGGTCAACACAGGGGTCTCTGCTCCCACTCCCTTAGCATCAGGGAAGTCACAGCCAGAGCTCAAGCTCTTAAAGTCACTCTTGAGAAGAGAGTGGAGCATGAATGGAGTGAACGGGGATGAAGAAGGGACACGAAGAAAAGCAGTGGAGGATACTGGGTGGGCTCTGTTTCCCAGTTTAGCTCTAAGGTCCACTTTGGCCCAGGAGGCCACCGTCTAGCAGTTCTACTGGTTAGGTATTTGTCAACATGGTGAAAAACACTCATTCAATCTTCCAGCATCTCTAGACCCTTTCCAGGACTCCCATAGATTTCCCCTGCCATAAGCAGCTAACAAAAGGGGCACCAGAAAGACCACACGAGAACCCCAAACTTTGGCCTCTCCTCAGCCAGAGCTGAATTTGTGGACCCCACTAATGGCAAGCCACCATCCTGTGCATGGAGGGCCCTGCAATGTGAGCATCGTGGAGATTACATTTATCGGAAGTATAGAACCTTTCATGTTCTAGGTGTGGTTTGGAAGGTGGAGAAAAGGGAGGTCAGTTATGGAAGCACGAGGAGTGAGGAGTGAGGGGCTTCATGCTTCCAACAAGGAAGGCAGAGCTAAGAATTAAGGAATGGGGCCCCTGCACCTGCTGCTGCACAAGATTGTGCTCTGCACAGTGAAGATTGGCTCAGACCGTGAGACAGCCACCCCTCTGTTTTGGGGTCTCTGACATGACCTTCCGTCGTTGGAGCCTGGCTTTCCTTCTCCTCTTCCTCCTTTGTGGAATGAAGCCTTTGCTCAGAGCACTGGTGGAGTCCTGCTGAAGAGGCTCTGTGGCTGTGGCTGTAGCTGTGGCTGTGGCCCTGCCACCCTCTGTTAGAAACATGAGGCTCTATGTTTGCCGCATGCCAGCCCAGCATGCGGTGGGCCCTCAAGGGGCTCCTGAGAGCCCTGAAAGATGAGCTCTCCAGCCTCAACAAATGACCGTCTCCTTGGGGCTGGTCAGGATGTACACATAGACTGTGAGCCCACACGGGAGAAGTGTGAGTGAGAAGTGAGGTAGCTGATGTGCCTGCTCAGGAGAGTGGCCCCAGCTGTGTTGAGTTTTCATGCAGGCAGAGTGCAAAATCCCAAATGCTCAGCTGGGCACTTGCTGTGCAGGGACATTTTCCGACCCAGTCTGTGCCTTGAATCTGGGGCCTTCCTGGAGTTCTCATGGGTGGCACCCACAGAAACACCTCTGCCAACCACTGCCTGTGGGAGGACGCAGCCCGCCTTTCACTTCCCCATTGTCTTCCACTGGGCCCGTGGGCTCACTTTCTGGGTCTCACCTCACACATTACCACCAAATCATTTTTCTAGCTTTGACCCCCCCCTACTCTGAAAAGGCACTTCTGTCACTCAGCCTCAATACCCCATTCTCTCTGCCATTTCTAACTACCTGTTGCCAGTCCCAAGCATTGGGATGTGGTCCTCATTTCCACCCACCTGGGTGGCCGAGGGCAGGGACAAAGAAAGTCCCTGGGTGTGAGACCAGCTTGGCTGCAGCCCTGCACCTTCCGGTTCTGGTGCCGGGTCTGGCGTCGGAGCCTTACCTCCTGCGCCATGGCAGCCGAGTGTGGAATACGCGCCAGGGAGAAAGTGTGCAGAGATGGAGATTGAAAATCGGAAGGCATACCCGGAGCGGAAACAAAGAGAAGTTCAGGAGTACTTCCCAGTACAGTTCTTAGGTTGACAACTCGGTAACAGCGTGAAAACAAATTAAGCCAAAGAAACGCCTCCCCCGAGATCCTTCATTACTTTTGCCATCCAGGTGAGGGTACCATTAAGGCAAATTATTGCCTCTCAAATATTTTTAGCTTGATGCCCCATTCAGTCTGCGTTTGCCTTAGAGGTACATGTTTTCAACTAACTAATAGGACATACAAATTAAATGCAATTTCAAATTTAAGCCTGTACAAGTGTCACTTACCAAGTCCCCCCTGATAGTCCCAGGGGGAAGCCCATAGCACTGTTGGAAAGTACATTACTGTACTTGGTTCCCATTATTTAGTCTAAGAGATTCTTATTAAAATAAAAGCTACCAAGAAGGTTAACATTTAATATTCTGTGCAACCACAGTGCATGTTTGGGCCCTAACAAATTTATTTTTCATACCCATCTCTTTTATGTTCATGTTTTAAATTTTACAACCTACATGTTGACATATACATATAAACATCCACCTAGGACATTTCCAAATTAAAAGGTACTATGTACTGTATTTTATTTTTTAAATGAAAATAGCTGTGGGAAATGGCTGGCATACTCAGAAGCCCAGAATCAGAGTGGATGGTGACCCTGAGACCTGTTACCATGGCCTTGATCTTCATGGTGCCCCCCCCCCACGGTGGCTTGATGGATGCTCAGGAAGGATAAGGATTTGCCACCAGGATCTGTGACTCCCTTTGCCTTCCTCAGTTTTCTTCCCAATCCTGGACACCTGAGGGTCTTGCTGCATCCCTTCACTCTGAGCCAAGTGGTTATAGATACTGTGCTGCCTGTTTCCATCACTTAGTGCAGCCCAAGTTAAGCCAACCTGTTTCCCAGGTCCTGACCCTGCTCCAGGGCAGCACCCTGAAATGGGGTGGGAGCATCTTATTCACTGACCTGGGTCCCAACATTTTTCACCAGTGGATTCTTTACCTCCTTCCCCCATCACACTGCAGCTCATCTCAGGGTCCCGGTGGATCTCTGGCATTATCTGTGCGTAACACTGGGTCTACTTTCATTCTTTTGACATCTGATGACTGTGCCTTATTCAGTGTTTTTCAGACAAATGGAGCAAGACACTTGACTCTTCACAAAATGAGGTTGAAAGGTTCCACTGATGTTTCAGGTACAATGCTTAACCTCTCCAGTTTGCTTATTCACCTGGAAGATGAAGGAATGGAGGGGATACTGGACCTGTCTCCTCTGCATCCTTGATTCTTTATTTCAGATTCCACAGGAACTGAGATATAGACTTCTAGTGCAAATGACATTAAAGTAACTGTCCGATGTTCTTATGTGACTTCATGGTTACAGGATGCAATATTTCTATGCAATACTTGAGTAGCAATCTTTAAGATCATACAATGGTTTTCTTGTAAAGAAGCTGCTTTCCAGCTGGGCAGGCCATGCTGTGGTTTTGGAAGGCAAAGCACATGCTCCACGAGGGGACATAGGAAACGTTTACCAGGAAGTTGGAGCACTGCTGGATTCCAGAGCTACATACCACACAGTAGGATAAGACCACCACAATTTATTTATTTATTTATTTATTTATTTATTTATTTATTTATTTATTTATTTATTTATTTTGGTGGAACTGGGGATTGAACTCAGGCCCTTGCACTTGCCAGGGAAGCACTTATTCTACAAAGCCATCTCCCTGGCCCTAGAACCCCACAATTTAAAAGGAAGAAAGCAACTGTCTTCATTCACTCATTTGTTCACCCAAGAATGGTGATTGACAGGCTGACCCATGCTGAGGACTTGGGTCATTGAGCAGGCCCAGTTGATTCAGAAAACAGCAGAAAGCCATGACAGGCAAATCTATCCCTGGGGTTATAGGGAGCATGGGTGTGTGGAGCACATGTTCTTAAACTTTCTTTTTTCTATAACTTTTCTTTACTTTCAAAGATGGCGAGCACAACCAGTCATTCTGCTCTGCTCATTTGACATTAATGGCATAAGCATTTTCCATGTAGTAGCAAACTTTAAATAATTATCCTTTTACTCTACTAGAATTTAATTATTCTTTTCTCAGTGATTGATTGTTGAAGTTTGCCTTTTTCCCTGTATTATTACAAATAACACTTCAATGGAAATCTCTGTGTATATAACTTATTTGCTTTTAGATTATTTCCCTTGAGAAAATCTCCCCAAATATTGAAATGTAGGAGTTGTATTTTCTGTTTAACACTTCTTTATAGAAAAGAATCTGATTATTTGAAGCCCTCTCGCCTCTCTGTCCTTCAGTGCACTGTGGATTAGTTTCTGCCACATAGTTCCCTTGGGGGTGTGGCCCTGGTTCTCTACATGGCTGCAGTATTCTCTTGCAGCTGCACCACTTAAGTTTTTCCTTTACAGAGAGTGTCTTCTGAATTCCTTTTATTCCCTCTTGGGCTTCATCATCAAATGTCTGCAGAAGGACCCATCCATGACTGGGAAGCTTGTGTATGTTTGTTATGTCTGAGAACCTCTCATAATCTTATGCTTTACATATGACTAATAATAACCAATTGGGAATCATTATTTCATTCTAATTAATACATTGTGCTAACAAGAGACAGCAGAAGAGTCAGATGTGAAATCATGGCACGTGCCCCAGACATTAAGAGAAAAGGTGCTTGCCTTTGAAGCTTGTCTATGTCATGGGCTGACCACGTGAACTTGGGTCAGTAACTTAACCTCACTTCAGAGTCTTCCACTGAAAATGGTGCTGACGGCAGAACCTACTTGGTAAGGGCCCTGGAGGCTTGGGAAGGTGATGGCCATATGGCCATCAGGCTTAGCATGTAGCAAAAGAAGGACGGTTGTGGCAATGATGTAGCACTCCAAAGCACAGTTTGCTTAAGAAGCTATCTAGTGTTAGCGGTTCATTAGCATTATTTTGCTACCGCAATTCAAAGAGCAATTTTTAAGCATGTCTTTAATTCAAACACTAGATGAGGTACTGGGGAATCAAACAAAAATTGGATACAATTTCTGTCATCTTCCCCAGAGGTTCATTCTTCAGAGAAGATCAAATACTGAGTTTGTAAGTGTGAGAATAGTGCACAAGAGTCCTAATAGCAGTCATGAAAATTAACCTACTTAGACAATAGAAAAGAGGATAGTCCTGCTATTGGCTCTGTGCATAGCACCTGACTCTCAGGAAAGATTGGTATAAGGTTAAAAATGAAGGTTTAAAGCTGATATTCTCACAAAAAAAAAAAAAAAAAAAAAAAAAAAAAAAAAAAAAAAAAAAAAAAAAAAAAAAAAAAAAAAAAAACAAGATAAGAGAACAAAATTTTAAATAAATAAACATTTCTTGTTGGAACATTTTACTCTCAACTTTTTCTCTTATGTATTTAGCACAGGGTCTACAGGGTCTCACTACACAGATCAGACTCATAGTGATCCTCCTGTTTCAGGCTCCGAAGTGCTGGGATTACAGGCGGTCGGTCCTAGTTTCGACTTTTGCACAAAATGCCATACACAAACTCATTAAGTGTCATGTGATGCCTGGAAGGAAATGGAACCAGGTTGGAAAAGCCCAAGTATGCTTGATGTTACTTTTGGGATTATGTATCAAAAAAGTTCATTTTGTAAAGTAGTACAATTCTACTTTAGATTTTGTTAAAGCATCATGCATGATGTGCTGCCTTTGTGGAGAGAGAGGCTGTGTGAAATATTTGTCACCCCAGGAGGCACATACTCTGCCAGTGGATGAGCTGGGAGTGGTATGGAGTGGGGCTCCTGTTTCCAGGTAGGACATGAAGTGATAGAGCAGTTCTTGTGGTTCCAGAATCCTAAGTTTGAGCCTCTTTACAAGGAACAGTTTAAAACAAAAGTCTTAGATGGCTGAGCAGATAGCTATCTAAGGTGCTTGCCTGGCAGACACAAGAACCTGAGTTCGATCCCTGATACCAAATGGCATGCTGGCCTCAAGCTGAGCCAGCCACTGAGACTAGATGTGGTGGTGTATGCCTGTAATCCCAATGCTGAGAAGACTGAGACTGAAGGATCACTAGGAGTCTGAGCTGCATAGCGAGACCCTGTACCAAATATTAAATGAATAGAAGATTAAAAAACAAAAGACTCAGAGAAGTCTCATCTTCTGGAAGTTCTGGGTGGTCTCTATGACACTAACATTGGATCCTTAGTCCTCAAGGCTGTCTACGGGACAGTTGTGTAGGCTGGGTTATGTGGTCATACTGGTTTGTTCTCTTCCCCTTGTAGGTCTAAGGATTTTTAGGTCCACATTTAGAAAACACTGATGATATGGACTGAACTCACAACTCCATAAGCATAAGGCCCTTTACCGCCATGCAGAGATCCAGTGGAAGGTTGGGATTGGGCAGGAGTATGGTATAGAAAATACACCTTGATCTGCAACAAATTCCAGTACTACACCTTCTGTGAGCTAGCAGGCTGTGGGCCTTGGTGGCACCAGTTGGGTTTTCTGTCCCCAAATACAAAGCACAGTCCATGTCCAGAATTGGCCCATGGGCTTATGTTCCATTGGTGCTTTGAGAAACTACACACGTTCCCCTTAATAGCTGACTGGATGGCCTTCAAGGACCAAGTGACTGAAGCCAGTGGACAAGACAGCAATCATCTCACATTCAGGTGATGCAGATATAGGTGCCAATGTGCTACAGTGGTCAAATATGACAAATGTTTTCTAGATTAGAGAAGGAGAAATCAAAGATCCATCTGGAATATAACAGTACTCATCCATGAACCTTCACCCAGGGAGTCAGAAGAGACATCCAGGCCTCCTTCTTGAAACTGCTCTCTCCCCACCACTCCCAATGTAATCGTTAGCCAACTTGGGGGAACTGAATATATCAAAGCTATTATGAATCTGTATGCCCACCTCCAAATGGCAAGTTCATGCTGACCAGGCAACCTGTATCTTGGTAAACCCAGGGACTATGGCCCTGATCTTTCTTGGTTGGTTTTCTCATCACCGTCTTCTTGCCCAGCACACGATCTCTGACTTATGTAAGTCTGATCAGAGTGCCCCACTACTAGAAACTTCCCTGTAGCTTCCCTTTGTGAGATTCTAGGCCTCCTCTGAGGAGGCCAGAGGCCTGGTGTAGTCTGAGCTCCACCATGCTCTTATTCTCGAGCCTCTCTCCCTTTCCTCTTCTTCTCCTTCTCTCATTGCTCTACCCAGTTGGCACCCTTTCGAGTCCCCTGATAGAGACCACCATGACGTGGCTCTCAGGGGCATCTAATATTAACCAATTGACTTTTCATGTTTTCTTGTGAGTTGCCCAAAGCCTAGGGCAGTGGACTCACCATGAGTGAGCCTGTGTGAGTCTGTGGTCCCTGTTGAGGCGAATGTTGGCTGGTGTAGTTAGGAAGCCTCAAACCCTAAGATAAGGCCTCAGTGGGGAATGTTTGGCTCTAACCGCAGGTAACTAAGCAGAGATCATAGCTGTCATCTTTTCACCCCATTGGTGAAGGCCTTCCTGGAGAAAGCAAAGCTCTCCTAAATTAACACAATGTGTTACTTTGAGAAGCCCTTACAGGGATTACCAAGTCCTACCCAGAGTCCTGCATTTTCTTCAGTATTCCCATCTTTGTTTGATAACACAACAAATAAGGGCTGCCTAGAAAAATCGTTGTCTTAACCCAGAGAAAGAATTGTTGATTCTCTCTCTCTCTCTCTCTCTCTTTAGAGCATCTTACTGTGCAGTCATGAAGCCTTGACGTCATGACTCCTGCCTCAGCTTCCCAAGTGTTAGGAGGCCGGGCCTATGCCATCACACCTGGTTCAATTGCAAATTCTGTGAGAGGGTTTGCGTCTTTAAATCATTTTATTGTCTCATTTAGTTAAGCCTTCACTGTGCACTTGTTTGGAAGACTGCAGGTCTGATCAGCCCACAACCACTAGGAAACAATGCTAATGTGGCAGTCCTACAGCTAAGCATGCCCCTGCTCACCTTGGGACCTTTGCCCTCCAGCTGCCTCCACCTGAGGCAATGGGCCATCTTCCTTCCTGCTTTCATGAAGTGGATGTCTAGCCACAAGACATCTCCTCCGGACAGTGGTTCCTTCAAAGCTGCCCAAGAACAGGACTAGAAAAGGTCTCAAGAGCCCAGATGAGCTAACCGCACTGAAGCTCTGGCTCTCAGCTGAATGTGCTCTTGGGAACTTGTGTGCTTACTCGATTGGGCTCCCTGTCTTGTACTGGAAGGTGAGCTTTCTGATGCTGTTATCACTGAATGTGTGCTCCATTGAGGGCAATGTGTTCCATCTGGGCACTTTATAGCCCAGATTAGGACATTGTACTTGTTCAGTGAAGATAGGTTGGGGAACAAGAAAAAGAATTATTAATTTCTTAATAACACTTTGTAACACAATCAGAAAACAAGGTTACATTCCTAAGACCAAGCAGCTCACAACTGTGCCCTGTAAAACCCCTTGGATGGCACATGAAAGGAGCCTCAGAGATCCCACCAGGCCAGGCCTCCCCAAAGCCCAGCAGCTGAGCCAGAAGGGAGACAGTGCACTTGCCCTCCAAAGAGGATACTTGCTCATTCCAAGCACCATTTTCCCTGGGTTGAGGCAAGAACTAGGCTGTTGTGCCCTTTTCGCTTCCCAGTTACTGTAAGCATTCTGCAGGGGCCAGAACTACCTTCTATTAATCTTTATGGACCCCAAACCTTTTGAAGGGCCTGGGGCATAAGGAATGGTCAACAAATGTTTCATAGTCTAACGAATGAATGGAAACCAAATAAGATTAGCATTTGTTGGGGTGTTTTTGATCATTCTGTGAATGTTCTGAGTTCTGAGGGAAGATACAGATTGCAAACCTGTTCTGACCTCCTTCAGCTCTGAGCTGCTAAACACTCACTCACAGTCAGCAAAATCCTGTAGATGGGTTCTCTAGTCCCTCCATGAGAGTGCAGATGGCATACGATTAGCATATTTAAAGATGTACAAGTCTAAGAGGGACACAAATGGAGAAAGATGCCCCCCCACAGACCAATCCTGCTCTTCATCGGAGAAGCTCAGAGCTACCCTTTCCCCTGCCAGCCTCTTGCTTTCAAGTGCTGTCCTTGAAACCCAGGCACAATCAAGGAGCTTCATAAAGTCAAATGCTTCACTGATCTAAACAAAAGGCAGCATGAAGATGTCGGGCTGGCACAGGGGAGGGGGGCAATCTGTAGAGACACGTGTCACACCCCTCCTTCTGCTTTGTGTTTTTCCTTCTTGGACGAGGGAGGTAGGACATGTGCGTTGGTGAGGGAGAACTTATTTCCTGATGAATCTTTTTTTTTTTTCCCCCAAGAACTAGGGTCAGGAAGAATCCACCCCAAGGGTAGTTGGAGGGAAGAAAAATAACAAGGCTCACCGGTGTCTGGGGACCACAGCACTGTTCGCATCCTCTGTAATCACCAGTGCATGGCTTGGCTGTCTTGGTAATTTACATAACACCCTCCTGACACCTTCACTTCAGTTATCCATCACAGCTGTGCCGCAGCTCCCCTTCCCGGCCACCTGGCTGGCATTCACTGCCCCTCGGTCTCTCCCCCAAACCCTCACTTTTTTTCTTTTTTCCTCCTTCCTTGTTCTCTTGTAGGCTCCTACGTCTCTTTATAAATTTCTCCATTTGTGCTTATGCATATAGAGAAAAAATAGATGAATTTAAACTTCATTTCTGTCCTTCTTGTCCGCCTCAGATACATTTGGTAAACGAGGAAATACAAAGTCAATGGCGATAGGAGCTGTGCAGTAGACAAGAGCTTCCTTTTAATATAATAAATAGTATCGCTGGAGTTGGGGTGGGGGTGAGCTTTAATATATTTATACTTGAACACTCTGGGGGGAATGAGGTCCTCAGCTTAACTGCTGCTGTGAGCATAAATCAGTTTATACTTTACATTGACCATAAATTTGCAAATAGAGAAAAATTGGACACTGAGTATTCAATTCATCTTATAGTGTAATTCAGAGTCCATAAATAAATAAATCTAAGAATCACACATCCCTAGTAACATAGCCACTGCAAAGTGCTGAGCATATTCCAAGAATGCTGCAGTGATTATTTTTCTGCCATGAGAGAACGGGCAAATAATTGGAGGAAGCAACGATTTTCCAGCCTCACAATACATTTTAGAGAAAAAAAAATAGTGGCTCACGAAATTCTGTAAGAATGCCTATGAAACCTGTCGCACAGAATACAGACTGTGGCTGTAGCAATACACCATGAATATCACTATGGAATACTCAACAGACACTGAAGAAATCAAGGTCGTGAGGGATGAAACACTAGGAAATGGCACTTTTCTATAGCCGAGTTTTGAAGAGGAAAATGATTTCATTGAATTAGCGTTAATGAGTTTTTCATAAACTTTTGAAAAGTGCATCTATAACATCCAACCATTCTCCCTGTATTTTCTTTCTAAAATAGTCTGTATGGATAAATGGGCCATGTGGATACATAGAATGTGCTTTCCATAACTGTTCTTGGAAAGGCCCAGTATGCAGGCTCTGCTTACAGAGATTTTAAAGAAGACTTAGTGATGTTTAGATCTTAGCTGTGATAAACAAATTGGAATTTTCTAACTCAGGAAGCCATGAGGATAGCTTTTTTATCTTTTCTGTTCTTTTTTTTTTTGTATTGGAGATCAAACTCAGGACCTTGTGCTTGCGAAGCAGGGACTGATGCCACTGAGGTATAACTCCAGCCCTGCCATAGGGATTTTGTATGATTGAATAATAATTTAGATATTCAAACTTTAGACTTTTACCCAGATACTTATGAAATTTACTAAAATCCTCTCTGTTGATAATATGATATGTACGAGTAGTGTCCACTAGCTTTTTCTCTTTTATGTGAATGTACAAAGGTGTCACATCAATAGTGACCACGACATCAGTAGCAGGGATTTGGGCTTAGCTGTGGCAGGGTCTGTGCCATGGCTTTTAGCTGTGTCATCATGGGGAGTGGCATCCTGATGCTACACAGGAGGGAGATTGTCTTCCCCATCACATGTAGAAGTGAGTGAAGGAGCACAGACCGAGCCCAAAGTCACTCAGGCAGCAAAAGGTACAGAATGAGGGTTGCACAGAGGAAGCAGGAAATGGGCCCATCCTGGCAGGTGGGTATGACATGAACACCCCTATTTATTTTCTGGGGTTTTGCTCTGGCTGTATCATTGATATCACAAGGCAAATTGAGTATCAGAAGCATTCTGGAGTAAGGCACCTACGACCAATGGATGAGCTCTCCTGGGGTTCTTGGGATCGTGAGATTAGACTGATGTCCTCATGGCTCCTCATTGTGAGCAGGTGCTCAGTAAAGGGAAGTCCTTTCTAGCTCCAAAGATTCCCAGCGGTGGTCAGGCTGTGCCTGGAGGAGTGACACGGCTATATTCCCTGGGAAAAAAATCAATGGGATACAGCTCATTCTGTGATGAGCAAAAGACTCACCTCTTGCACATCCCTATGGAGAAGTCACCCTCCTGTCCCTATTTCTATTTTCTGGAAAGATGAGAGAACTCACCAAACTCTTCCCTATTGGACCACTTTTCATGGTAAGAGACAAATCGAGGACCATGGCAAAAATTGAGGCCATTTGAGCTCACTGAGCCTGGATATCAATGGCTCTTCTGTGTCACTAGCCAGGAGCATCCTACAAGCAGGAGCCATGAGTCGGTTCTCTTAGTACCTCTTCAGTGGGCAGAGTAGGTGTAGGGTGATTCCTAACTCACCAGATTGGTGGTGGTGTGGGGTGGGGCAAGGACACCTACCTGGCTTCCTTATCACTGTAGCTGAGGATCCAGCCCAGAGCTTGCATTTTTGGCATCAGTGGCTGTATGAGAAGAGGCATGGAAGGGATCAGCATTTCCCAGGGTGACTTCACCAGAGCTCTGGAGAGACCTCTGTGTAGGGTGAACCAAATGGCTCCCTGGAGAAGGGAAGAGTCTTCACTCTCAATCCTTGCTTTCTCTGTAGCGGCACTTCTCCATTCTAACTGCACCCACACATGGCAGGCATACGTTATGGAAAACAGTGTTCATAGTGCAGGAAGGGGAAATGTGAGCCTTGAGGACTGGAAGAGCCACACTGACACTGAAGGAAACTTCCTGTAAGCTTTGTGTACTGACTCAGGAAAACATCTAAGGTCGATCCCTTTCTCCAGAAGCTTCTTTCCCATGGCCCTAACATCAATTTCAATCTTTCTGTTTTCTGTTCTGGGTCTTGATGAGGTCTTCCTGAATTGACTTCCATGCACGAGTTTGTTTACTTTCTTTTATTTGTTCAATACTCAGATTCAAGATTCTCTGCTAGATGTGATGCTCGACTCTGATTATTGCCTGTTGTTCTAAATAGAAGCAAGTTCTACTAACTTAGGGATCATAAATGCGCCTGGCCATGGCATCCCCCTGTCATCTGCTACATGGTCCTCAATGCATCTGTCACTGGGTGCATATGGGATGAATTAAAGACTGGTCTAGTCCCTTTGCTGGACACTAGGGACACAAGTGATCCTGGAACTGCCCCTGCCACACTCTGATGAGACTCACACACTAGGAAATAGCATTTCTAGGTAAATAGCAGCACTTGCAAGACCATCCTTGTACTGGTGCAAGGGGAGACATGCCATCTGTGTGCAGGCAGGGCTGCTTGCGAGTGCCTCCTCCCAAATCTAATGAGCCCGTGGAAGCCAGGGACCATGACAACTCATCTCAGAGCTCCCTACAGCACCTGACTCGGGATGCTGCCCCAGTAGGCACCGCGTAAGTGCTGGTGAATTTGACACTAGAACAGGGATTCAGCCCACTCCCTGTCAGAAATCCCAGGGCTACATGTGGCAGCCTTAACCAAAGATAGCAAGAAGATAATAGAGTGAAAATGAATTGCCATTTATTGAGCCTTTACTATGAACCTGGCATAAGCTAAACACTTCATGAATGAGACATTTAATCCTAACAGTACCCAAAGGGCTAGATTATCATGGTTTTCTTCCATAGGAGCAGACTCTTTGCATGCACTGTTCATGAGCGGGGCAATGGCAGAGTCATGATCTCAAGCCATGTCAGTCTCTGGAGTGCATCCTCTGAAGCCTGTGAAGACACGGGTCCTCTGCACAGAATGAGGATATAATGAGCAACTGCTGTACCAGAAAAGAACCCTTTTTTTTTTTTTCATTTTATTGAAGTACAAATGTCACTGAGACAGTTTCAAGACACCTTAACAATACAGATTCCATAAATTAATACATTGCAAACTGTTTTCATAACGTTTTGGTATTGTACAAGGTGCACACATGATATTATATTTACAGATATTATTTTAGCAGATATCTCTTATCAGTGAATTAAGAGTGTAGCTGCTTACTTATTTTGTATACCTGAATTATATCAAAAATTCAATAATTATTTTCCTAGTGGATGACCGTAGTACTAGAAGCTGACATAATATCCTGTCCAACCACCATTAGTGCAGATCTTGCCTCTCATAGAATTATGTAGAAGCACAACGTTATGTATCCCAACTGTACTGTCTATACACACATATCATAATTTTTTCTTTCTACACCCTTTCCTTTGTCTACACCTGTCAAAAGTGGGCACTCTATTGACATTCAACTAACTTAGGTGCTTGAACTCAACACCACAATCCAACACAGACCAGCATTCTACAACCATAGTGAGTTATTCAAAGAAATTGTCAACCATAGCCATTTACAGCTCAGCTTAATATTATGGCCTCATGATGTATACTTCATTTTTATACTTTTCTGCTGGATGGTTAAGACCTAGGTAGATCAAGACTTATATAGCAACACATGAACTTTATATTTCCTATGTGGTCAGTGAAGTCCTCTCAGGGTTTATCTTGTAGTCCTGTACATTATTCTGTAGTTCCTTTGTCTGTGTCATCCATGTGGATGAGTCACGGCCAATGCTTGACCAGTTTGTTCTCTTTGAGAGCTTGAGAGAAAGTTTTCTCTTCATGTGACTCTCCCGAGGCACACTATAGAACTTCAATCTCTTTCCTCTGTGGCTCCATAATCTCCTTGTTCAGAAAATTTGGAGCTCACCTGAGTTTCATTATGTTGCAGTACAGGTTCTCCTACGTCCTGAGTCTTTGCTGACTTTGAAAGGCTAGGGCCAAAATGTTGGCTGGCCTTGTGGCTCTTCTATTTCTCCAACTCTGACTTGTAATCTTAGGTTGTTAACTATCCAGAAGAAAAGCTGATTAGTATCCTGCAGCATATGCCATTCACTTTGCCTTATCTGACTCAATTGATTTTAGTTGTACGTTACCTTTTATTTCTGCTTTTCGCTTGTTATACTAGGGAGACTATATGATATTTACATATGTGTGTCTGGTTTATTTCACTTATGAGTATATGTTCAAGTGGCATCCACTTCAGTATAAATGCTTCAAACTTATCATTCTTAACAGCTGAGTAATACTCCATTATATAGAAATACCACATCTTTTTCAGCCATTCCTCATGTGATGGACATTTTGGTTGTTTCCAAGATTTTGCTATCACACATTGTGCTACTATAAACATAGGTACACATATATCTCTATGATGCAATGTATCCAGATCCTTTGGGAAAATTCCCAGTAGGGGTTTAGCCGGCTTGAATGGGATTTCTAGTCCTACTTTTTTGAGGAGTCTCCAAACTGACCTCCACAATGGCTGTACCAGTCTACATTCCCACCAGCAGTGGAGAAGTGTTCCCTTTTCCCAACGACCTCTCCAACATTTGTTGTTGGTTGATTTCCTTATGATAGCCATTTTTTCTGGAGTGAGATGATATCTCAGTGTAGTTTTTATTTGCATTTCATGAATGGCTAGCGATGTGGAGCATTTTTTCATATATTTATTCGCTTCTTTAATTTCGTCCTCTGAGAAGTGTGTATTCATCTCAAATGCCCATTTGTGAATTGGGTCTTTAAATTTGAAGGCCCTGTTATATCTTAGTTCTTTATATATTCTAGACAGTAGTCCTCTGATTGCTTATTAGTTAGGATTTTTTAAGAGTTTGTGGGTTGTCTTTTCACTCTGTTGACAATTTCTTTCGACATGCAGAAGCTCCTTAAGAAGAATTGATCCCATTTGTTGATTCTTTCAAGAGCTTCCCGCATGAATATATGTTTGTTCATGAACTCTTTACCTACCCCTATGTCTTGAAGAGTTCCTCCTACTTTCTCTTCCAGGAGATTGAGTGTTTCTGTTTTACCGTTTAGATCTTTAAACCATTTTGACTTTAACTTAGTGCATGGTGATAGAGGTGGGTCAAGTTGTAGTTTTCGGCATGTAGAAAGCCATGTTTTCCAGCACCATTTGTTAAAGAGGCTATCTTTCTTCCAGTGAGCTTGTGTAGCCCCTTTGTCAAAGATAAGATGGCTGAGTGTTTTTGTAGATGCCTCTGCATCTTCTAATCTATTCCACTGATCCTCAAGTCTATTTTGTTGCCAATACCATGTTGATTTTATCACAGTGGCTTTGTAGTATAATTTCAAATCAGGAATTGTGATGCTTCCTGCCTTGTCTTTATTGGCCAAGATTGCCTTTGCTATTCTAGGTTGTTTCTGGTTCCAAATAAATTTTAGGATTGATTTCTCTATATCTGGGAGGTATGTTGGTGGCAATTTGATAGGGATTGCATTAAATCTGTACAGCAATTTTGGGAGTATGGCCATCTTCACGATGTTGGTTCTTTCTATCCAGGAGCATGGAATATCTTTCCATTTTCTGAAATCCTCCATAATCTCTTTTCTTAGGGTGTTGTAACTTTCTGTGAAAAGATCTTTGATTTCCTTGGTTAAGTGAATCCCAAGGTATTTCATTTTCCGCAGTGCTATTGTGAAAGGTATTGCTTCTATAGTTTCCCTTTCAGTGTGTTATCTGTATAGAGGAATGCTATTGACTTTTGAGTATTGATTTTGTATCCTGCTATGCTACTGAATTTCCCTATAATTCCTAGTAGTTTCTTGGTTGAATTTTTGGGGTCTTCCAAGTAAAGTATCATGTCGCCTGCAATTAGTGATAATTTAACTTCTTATTTTCCTATTCTTATTCCCTTTATTTCTCCCTCTTTTCTAATGGCTGTTGCTAAGGATTCCAATACTATATTGAATAGGAGGGGTGATAGAGGACATCCTTGTCTTGTACCTGATTTAAGAGTAAAAGATTTCAGTTTTTCCCCATTTAGGATTATATGAGCTTTTGAGTTGTCATAGATGGCTTTTATCAAGTTAAGATAGAGTCCATCTATTCCAATTTTCTGTAGGACCTTGAACATGAATGAGTGTTGGACTTTGTCAA
>PVKA01013215.1:0-55585 GCA_004027165.1 Ctenomys sociabilis
TGGGGATTGAACTCAGGCCCCTGTGCTTGCCAGGGAATCGCTTATTCCACTGAGCCATCTCCCCAGCCTGAGCCATCTCCCCAGCCGGTTTTCCTTTTTATACTTTGTTTTTATATTTTTCTACTGGATGGTTAAGACCAAGTCAAAGCAAAACCTATATAACAAGAAATGTAACATTTGTATCTGACAAGGTCAGTCAAATCCTCTCAGGAGTTAACAATTCAATTTTTGATTAAAGATAAAAAATTAATTTAATGACTCAGGCATGGCTGTAACTAGAAGCTTTCATAACTGCTCACCTTTGTGCTCCACACTGACTTCCTTCCCAGGCACCATGACACAAAGGCTGCTCAAAGGATGAGGAGAAACAGAGGTCCACACTGCTGGGTAAGCTGACCTCCAGGACAGAAAAGACAATGGCTCCACTAGAAGTGGCTGCTGATTCTTCCTGGTGTTGTCTTCCGCATGGGGAGTTTCCACGTGTTCTCAACACCACCAGCGCACTCGCCTGACCAGAACACCTTTCAAATCTGAAATGTCCAGCAATGTCAGTGCTATGCGCATGTTGAAGACACCCAGCTAAGGAGCGTGTGGTAGGGGTACGTTGGCTCTGCCAGTGGTGGTGGGCTCTGCACAGACCTCACAGTCTAGACTAGACCTTCCCTGGGTTTCCATGCTGGCAAGTGGAGCAGAGGGGCTCCAAATCCACTGGCTGTTGAGAACCGCCTTGCATCAGCCCTCACAAAGCACAGCCAAATGAGATTATGCGGTGCCACCCACCCCTCCTGGGAAAACAGCCCCACAGCAGCCTCACTGAGGAGCATAGGTGCTTGGCTCACAAGCCTTGTGGGCAGGAGCAAGGCACACATGGGCTGCTGACAGAGCCCCTTGTGCCTGCTCCTCAGAATCTGGGGGGAAACAAGCAGCAGACCTTTGCACATCCCCTCCTGCCCACATGCAGACAGTCTGGCTGCAGCTCACATGCACCCCTTATCCCTCCATCTGCCCCCATCCACACTGGCCTCACTGGGCCTCCATGCTCCACAAACCTGATTATCTCTTCAAAATTAGGATGAGATCCAAAAATGTATGGACATGTCCAAAACACTCAGCACTTTAGGTAAATTAGATTTTCATACAGTATTTTTAAAAATCAAAACTAATACAAAGATGTCCATGATGAATGAATTTTTATCAAACATTTACAAGCCAGTGTTGGTAGTCCACATCTGTAACCCCAGCCTTTAGGAAGCTGAGGAAGGAGTATTGCCACAAGTTCAAGGCCAGCCTGGGATACATAGTAAGTTCCAAGCTAGCCTAAACTACCTAACGAGACCCTGCCTCAAAGCAGAAAAAATATTTTATATGAGGACAGCATCCAACGAGGTGAGTGTGCTGACAAACAAAGCCAGGGCATGAAAGGGTGGGGTTACATGCCATCTTTAGGTAGTTTGTTCATAGTAGATATATTTATATTACTTTTAAATTTCTAAAATAGTACACAGAAATTTTATTTGTCTTCCATATGACTTCTTGGTTTCCACCTAAATTCTGTGGCTGAAGCTGACACCTTGCTCTCCTTGGCCTAGACTGTTCTATAAAAGTAGCTATGGTCCTGTCACTCTCTCTTCTCAGCTTCAGTGCTGTCAGGACACAAGCAATGCTCTCTCTGTGTCCTCTGAGCCCACAGGGCTGGGAGACCCCACCACACTCACTAGAGGCCAGCTACTAATACTGTGCTAATAAGTAAACACCTCCTGATTTTGAGCTCACCCTCCCCATGTAGACCCTGTCACCTGGCTCATCCCACAGAGTTCGCTGTGGAGCATAGGTGCTTGGCTCACATGCCTGGGCAGCAGGCGCATGACACAGATGGGCTGCTGACACATGATCTAGCAGCCAAAGGACCAACTGGGCTTCCCACCTCCTGCCCAGGCAGTGTTTTCCACAGTCCCCTCAGCCTTGTCCTATACCAGGATCCTCCTGGCTCACTGCTCCAGCTGCCCTGTCTTCTCCTTGACACTCCTAAGATGATGTCGCATCTACCTAACACCTCCATTGATATTGATCCAGTCCAAGTCACGAACATCTCTTACCAGGGCCATGGATACACAGCCACCAAAGTGACCTGTTAAAGTATAAAGTATTTTAGATCATTCCTCAGGGGAGGAAAATCACTGCAAGGACACCTACCTAGGAACTAAAGCCATATCCTTTACAATGAAGTACAAACCTCTATGTACTTTCATCTCTCTTTCATTCTTCTCAATGTCACCATCTTCTCCTCTCCTTTTACTCAATCCTGTAAGTGTAGCTTTCTCATTCATCCTCAAGTGTACCATGTTACCACATCCAGGCCTTTGCACTAGCTAATCTCTCCACCAGATCTGCTCACCTTTTCACTGCTTCTTAATTCTTTGCTCAGATTTTAACTTCACAATTGAGACCTCACTGACTAATCTATTTAAAATTGCTACCCAACCCCTTCTCCAGTATATTAAGTGTCATTTACTCTAGATTTAATAGCATTAGTCACCTTCTAACATACTATATAACTTTATAATAAACCATATATATATATATATATATATACACATATATATATATATAATTGTTCTGTATGCTTCCCACTAAAATGTAAACTTCAAAAATATTTACATCACTTTTTTGTTCATTGATGCATTCCAAGCAATCAGTTGATACTCAATAAGTATTGATTACATAAATGAGTGTCTTCACTCTAGGTCATAGTGGGTGCTCAAAAATATTTATTGCTAAATAGCAATACAATATTGATCCACAGGTTATATTCAGAAATGCTTTTTACAGTTTAGCCTTAGGATTAAATGAGATCATGCAGAAAGTGCCAAGCACACTGCTCACTATAACTTTACTTGAAAAGTTAAGTCTTCTATCATTATGCAGAGTTCTACAGAGAAATCAAACCAATGGATTTAGGCTCTATGGCAGGGAAGGAGAGCAGGCAGGGAATGAGAGGGGGTGGTTAGAGAAAGGAAGAGAGAATAAGAAATTGGTTCACAGTGTTACAGAAGCTGAGAAATCCCAAGATCCACAATTGGCAAGCTGGAGACCTAGAAGAGTTGATGTGTAGTTCTGGTCCAAGTCTGAAGGCCTTAGAAACAGCAGAATTGTTACAGAAATTCCCATCTGAAAACTGGCAGGCTGAGTGAGACCCAAGAAAAACTGAAGTTTTAGCTGAAGTCCAAACACCAAACACAGAAAGAAGGAACAAAACTGTGTCAGATCAAATCAGTCAGGCTACAGGAGTTCCCATTCAATTATGGAAAGATTTTTTTTGGTGTACTTAGACTATTCACTGACTGAATAAAGGCCACCCACATTACCAACAGAGGCCAATCTGCATGACCCATGCTGCAGATTCAAAGGTTGATCTCATCCAGAAACACCTGCACAGACACATCCCATAAACATCTGATCAAGTGTCTGGCCTTTCAATGACCTAATCAAGTTGACACACAAAAGTAACCATCACAGCCATCTCTTTTGCCTGAGTCCAGCCATATTTCTAGGACCAGCTGAAAACATCAATTCCTAGAACCTCCTTTCTCCCACCTCTGAATTCTACACCACTTTAAAAATGCATTTGTTTTCAAATTAGGGAACTTCCAATTTCTTCCAGGCAGCTGGCTCTGTGTAAATTCTGTCAGTGCATTTTCCCATGAACTTGTCCAGTGCTCTTTTCCATCGATTGATGCCCCTTTTTAGGCTCAGCTTACTACCCATACACACTTCTCCTGGGACCATATAAAACATGAGATAGGTCTGCCTGCCAACAATCCCTTTCATAAAATTATCAGAAGTATGATTTAATAAACAGGAAGCAACATGAAAAATAATGAATCAGAAAGATGACAGACAGAAGCAGAAATGACTATGCTGCCAAAATTCCAGTCTAGATGGATTCCCCAGGTGGCCAGGCCTCATTTCATCTTGTCTTCAGTTCAGCATTCACTGATGTGGCACTTTAATCTAACACCTCCTTAGAGCCTTTGTCACCTGCATTGTTCCAAGTCTCTAGTAAGTATGCTGTTATTTCTGGACTGTCCTCAGCTGCACACATGACTTTCTGTGACACTTGAAGATCTACCTCCCGTGACTCAACATGTTAATGGAAGAAGAGAAGAAAGGAGAAGCCTTACATGTGCTCTGCATAATGCCTGGTATATAGTTCTTCAGGCCAACACCTTGCCTTTCTTCTTGCCTTTCTTTGGGAATACTTATTGGAGGATCCATCTGGGGTTTCCCGGATCTCTCTGCCCAACCAGAGAGCCACCCTCGCTAGCTCTCAGTGATGGTGCTTTCCATGTCAAAGCAACTATAAGCCAGAAAGTGAGGTGGTGGATGGTGGCTCTAGGACTGGATCTCAGCACACATTGTGTTTTCCCAGCCTCTACATCTGGTCCTGAGTCATCTTCTTTTCTGTCTTCCCAGCTTTTAGCAATAGCTATTCTTCTAATCTCAGCTAATCACTATGTGTTGCCAATACAGATTAGATAATTTGCTAGTTCAAGAGGTACACGCTGCCATGGTCTGGGTTTCTGGTATCTCCAAAATGTCCCCTGAAATTTAATCCTCAAAAATATAAATGTCTTATATTAGGAAGCCAATACGATGTTTACACAAGTGAGACTGATCATGCCTATATCTTGCAATCTGAACAAACTACTTTAAAGATAATAATATGCAATGTAATAACCATTGTTAATTTCCTATTATTTTGTTTCCAAATTTTGTATCATTGTTATTATTGGGCCTGTTCTTTAAAAACATAATGGATATGGGGTTTTTGGGAGATAACTGAGATTGGATGAGGTCATGAGGCTAGAGTTCTTGTGATCACACTTTTGGCTTTAGAACAAGACAAAGAGAGAGAAGTTGGGAAGTATGTTGTCTTGTCATGTGACATCCTATGCCACTTTGAGATCTGCAGTGCTGTCCCCATCAGTAGGAAGACCCTCACGAGATGCAAATCCTCTGCCTTAGACCCCCAGTGTGCAAACCCATGAACTTAAAGAATAAACATTTTTTCTAGTCCTGGGGATTGAGTGCAGGGTCTTTACACAGAGCTTCTCTTTGTAGCCCATAGCAGATAGATCTCATTTATGAATAACTCACACATTACCAGAAGGTTGTCTTTTGGGGAATGCCTAAGTGAGATGCACCCCCTGGCTTAGCCATCTCTTCCTCCTTGTTCTTCATCCATCTGTCAGTCTCTTTTTAATTTTTTTTTTTAATCTTGATACAGGGTCTCACTAAGTTGCTAAGTAGTCCACCTGGGTTCAGTCTCTCAATTCTTCTGCTTCAACCTACCAGGATCCTAGCATTACATGTATGCACTAGCATGCCTGGCCAATAAACCTTTATTATTTATTATTAACCACTTTTAGTATTCAGTTATAGCAACAAAAGAAAGATGCTCTTTGAGAGTGACCATGAAGATTCAAATGGACAGAATTAAGTTCTGACTTTAGGTAAGAGGTTCTTTGGAGTTGAGGAGTGCTTTAATGAAAAATGCTTTCAAGCACCTATTTTTTTTTTTTTTTTTTTTTGAACTGGGGATTGAACTCAGGCCCTTGTGCTTTCCAGGCTAGCACTTATTCTACTGAGCCATCTCCTTGGGCATCTATTTTGTATAAAATTCAGTAGTTTAAAACATTTACTGAGTGCTTAGGGTTCTACCCATATACTCTGTATATATTCATGTACATGAAATAGTTCAATCCTCAAGACAGCTCTAATAAAGAACATTGTGATTATACTATCCTTTATAGATAAGTATGGGCTGTAGGAGGCCAGGTAGACTAACAGTGATACCATAAAGGAAAGAATAAGATAAATGTCACAAGAGAAGAAAGCTAAAAATGCAATCCCCTTGCCTGGAATTCTCTTTGTACCTGAGCTACCCAGAGAACTTGGTATACCCTTCAAGACCCAGCTCTGGAATTGTGTCCTTTTTATGAAGTCTTCTCTAACCAACCTCTACCCTAGTAGAGCTGACAACTCCCTTCTTTGATCTGTCATACCTGGGTTACAGCAGTGACAGTCCTGATGACCCTGTGTATCAGCTGCTACCATATTGGCCTCTCTCATGGAATGGTGAGCTTCTGGAGGGCAGGGACACACTGGACTCCTAAGGTCTGTTCAGTACAGAGCAGGGCACACAAAACAGCTGCCCCACAAATCCCTTTGCAGCAGTAAGGTCAGGTTGACTGGAAGGCCTCTGCCCTGAAGAGGCCCATGTCATTTACTTGCTTTCTATTGACAAACAAGTGATGTACTTCTGGTTGCACCCTCCATACCTCATATTTCCCCTGGCAAATTCAGCTATTCCAATAAAGAACCCTCCATGGAGACTGTAAGATGCACAAGGGACAAGCAGGTAAAGATGGCCATGCCAGGTGGGTGCATATCCACCTGAGCATCCCCCAAAAGGCAACCTTCTGGGGATGTGTGAGTTATCTATAAATGTTGTTCATCTGCTGGGGGATACCCAAAGAAGACTCTGGAACACAGATGGCAGAATCCATGTCACAAAATAGTTCCTGTCCCACTGCTAACTCTCCTTGTGACTTTGGACCTTTTTCCCTCGTGGGTCTTCTCTCTCCATAGTTTTAGACTGCAGCCTCACTGTCTTCATGATTCCATAGTTCCTGCTGTTTATGCTAGGCACATGCCTCACTGACAGGACCAAAATGTCACCATATTTTGCGATCCCAATGAACTTTGGCAGAATTAGTGAAATACTACAGAAAAACTGATAAGCTTACTTTTTAATTTCCATAAATTTCCCCCACCCCCATTCATATTTTTCTTTCTTTCTTGAATAGTAAATCCCAGAAGCAAATAAGCTGTAACACCTCCAAATTCCCAAACAAGTAGATTCCATGGGATGAGGCAAAGGAGGGATGAAACATCCTTCCTTTTCATCATAGAAAGTTGTAGTACATGACAAAAGTAAGGTGCACTGCTGATTGTTAAAAGTAAACCCTGGCCACAACCTGCCTTTCACATAAATCTTACCAACAGACACAGACTTGCAAACACATACTCTGGGTTCATGCTCAGACCCAGATTCTTTGCCCAGTTTTCATGCTGAAATTCTAAGGACAGCCATGGGGATGGTACCCTGAGTATTAGGGGCCAGTGAGTGTCATAAGGGGATTGAAAGAAAACTGAAGACAGATTGCTATGCATTAGAACTCCTCTAATGTTGATTGAGAGAACCGTCAGCTGATACGGCTAAGGCAGTGAAGGCAGTATGTTTGTGGCTTGGCTTGGCTTGGCTCGGCTCAGGTACCTAAAAGTCCACAACGTGAAAGATACCTACTAGCTTCAGAAATAGCTGCATCTAGGTGCTTAAGCAAGCTCATCAGGAATTCATCTCTCTCCTTCTCTGGCTCGTTTTCCTCAGTGTGCCTTCCACTCTTGCGTAAATACTTCCCAAGCAACTGTGATTCCACCCTACCAGTTTAATACCCCTAGGCAATTCTGTTTCCTACATGTTCCCATTTAAGTCACACAAATGACTCTTATCGCATAAGTCATGTGCCTGTTATTCAACCAGCCTTGGAACAGAATATATCAACTGGCCCAATCAAGGCCATGGAGCTTGGGCTGGAGCCCACCTTACACATATTCTCATTGATTGAATTTGTCTTTGTTTTTGAATTTTTGTTTGAATCTTTGTTTTTTGCATTTTAGGGAAGGTTCTATAGGGTGTTCAGGGTCTCACTACTGGACTGGACTCACAGTGATCCCCCTGTTTACAACCTCCCAAGAGCTGGGATTACAGGTGTGCGCCATCACACCCGGTCTCAACTGCTATTTCAAAATGGCCTGGGGGGTCAAACCCCCAGCCCCTGTGCCTGCTTGCAAGCACTTTAATCTGCTGAGCCATTTGACTGGCCCTGAATTTGGAAAATGTAATTCCTTAAAGAAAAATCAGCTTAAAATTTTGACAGAATACATGGAACATTATTAAGCATCTATAAAGTAAATAGATTATTAGAAGACTGAGTCCAGAATAAAAGCAGTACTGAACCAGTTATGAATTAACCTTTTCCCTTTCTATTATCAATAGGCTTGCACACAACAGAACCTAAAACCCTAATGTGGATTATGAGAAACTGAGAGCTCTAGGAGTTTATAGTTCTGATTCAAAAAGAAGAAAGGAAACTCCTGATGTTAGACAAAGATAAACTGAACATCATCCCTCAGCAAATTACATGTTATTAACATTTCTAGAATGTTAATAAAAGGAAAATAAACATCCTTTGCAAGCATACATTAAATACTTGCCAAAATAAAAGGAAATACTCCCCAAATAAAAGGAAAATAAACATCCTTTGCAAGCATACATTAAATACTTGCCAAAACTGACCATGATCCTGTTTGATAAAACAAACTTGAACTAATTTAAAATAATTGAAACCATACAAACAAGTTCTCAAGCTACAACAGTATTAAACTGGAAACCAATAAAAGAAGACAAAAGGAAAATCTCTACATAGTGGCATATTAAACAGCACACTTCTAGATAATTTATGATCCAAATAGAAGTCTGAAGAAAAATGTGAAAATATTTTAATTGAATTAAAATGAAAACGGAGCATAATAAAATAGTTGGGATGCATCTAAGCAAAGTTTAAAGCAAACATTGTAATGTAAATGTTTATATCATTAATGGTTTCAAATCAGTAATCTGAGTTTTCACAAGAAACCAGAAAGAGAATTAAAGCAAAACAACTAAGAGAAAGAAAACAATTAGTGATGCAAAAATCAAGGAAATAAAAACTAATAAAAATTAACCAAGTCAAACATTTTCTTTTTTTTAAATGTTTGGGAAAAACTGAAATTTGTTGGGCAATACTGACAGTGAAGAACAGAAAAACTGTTAGTATCAGGAATGAAAAAGAAAGTACCAGAACATATTGTATGGCTATAAGGGAAATAAGGAAATACCCCTAACACAATTTATATAAATTCAAAACCCCAAAGGAAATGAAACAAGTTCTATAAATTCACAATCCACCAAAATTCACTCAGCATGAAAGAGAAAACCTAAATAGTCTTTTATTAAACAGTATTGATTTATTTAACATTATTATGGAATCTGCATTTTAAAATCTTTCAAAAATGTTTCTGGACCCTGTGGTTTCAAAGGAAAAATCTTACAAAATAATTAAAGAAATAATAGCATTTATTCTATGTAATTTCTATCAGAAAGTTAAAGTGAAAGAAACATGTCCCACATATTTTATGTAGACAGTATTAGCTCGATACCAAAAAATACTCTAATAACAAATAGAAAACTACAGACTAACCTCCTTCATGAAGCTTTTCAACAAAATTATAGCAACCAAATTTATTTATATATAATATATCATATATACATCATATATGGGTTACATATATATATTATATAATATATATATATATATATGACTGGTTTAATAATCACAAATTAATACAGTCCACCACAGTAAACCCTTCAAAAGGAAAAATGCATAATCAACTAATCCAAAAAGGCATTTCACAAAGTTAGCAGCCATTAATGTTAAAACTCAAAACAATCCAAAGAAAAAGGGAACTTCTTCAACCAAATAAAGAATATCTATTAATCTGTAGCTAACAATATCCTTAAGGATGAAAGATATATGTTTTCTTCATCAAGTCAGTAACAAAGCATAGCTATCCACTCCTTTTCAACACTGTAAAGGAAATCCTAGCCAGTTACAACAAAACAAGGGAAAAAAAGTAATATAATTTTATTTGTATATATGCTTATCTATATGGAAAACACCAAAGAATTTATGAAAGCTTCTAAAATTTAGCATGATTTCAAGATACAATGTCAATGCAACAAAATAATCATATTTCTTATTAGCTACATTCATGTGGAAAACAAAATTTTAAAACAATCCAGCCTGGCAAGTGTAAGATCCTGAATTCATTCCCCAGTGCCACAAAAATAAATAAATAAATAAAATAAAACAATCTAATTTACAGTACCCCTCAAGAAATGAAATAGGTATCAAACATCTTTATCCTGAAAAAAAATACAGAATGTTGTTGTACAAAATCAAAGAAGGGGCCTATAAGACAGCACAGTGGACTGAAGCATGAACTTAGGCAAGCGCAAGAACCATGGATCAATGTCTGGCACCACACACTGCACCAACAGGAGGGTCACTATGAGTCCAAGCTGCATAGTGAGACCCTGTAACAACCAAATACATTTTTTTAAAAGACCACATAAATCAAAAGATATACTATGTTCATGGACTCCCAAATTTCGCTTCATTAAGATGTTAGTTCTTTCCAATATGATCTATATACTTGACATAATTCTTATCAAAATCCCAGGTTAAGTTTTTGAAGATATTGATAAACTGAATCCTAACCTCATGTACTAATAGGTGGGGATTTTCAGAGCTGGCTTGATCTAGAGTGTGTAATACTGGAATTAAGCATACATGCTACTAAATTAGCACATTGCGTGGAATTAGCACACAGTGATACCTCAGTTTATGAACTTAATTTGTTTTAAAATTTGGGGAAGATAGTTGTGTTTGTGTTTGTGATTGTGTTTTTGTGAGCAAGGTGGCCATCATCATTTTTGTTGTCTGGTAGAGAATTGCAAGTGGAAGCACAATTTTATTCAATGTTTCTGTTTGCAAACTAAATTGTAACAGGAGCATTTTTGAACAAAGTATCACTGTAAATCTGGGTGGTGCTACCCAAAAAGCTGGTAGCCTTGACAAGCAAAAAAGGAAAGGTAGGCCAGCTACTTGCTGCTGCCCTGCCTTCTGCCTACTCTCCATGAACTGTGTGATGCCCGTCTGCTATGCCTCCCTGAGGCAACTGAACATGGGCTAAATTTCTATGAACTGTGAGCTGAAAAAAAACCTTTCCTCCTTTTAACTTAGGACATTGGGGACTTTGTCTCAGCAAAAAGAAAAGTAACTAAGGCAATTTGTTAGTCACTCAAAAGCAGAATATGGGTGGGTACTCAGAGAAATGAGGCACCTTTCTGAACATTTCAATTTAAAAGGAGTAAACTTCTAGCCAGGTATAATGGTACATATCTGTAATCCCAGCTATTCAGGAGACTGAGGCAGAAGATCACAAGTTCAAGGCCAACCTGGGCAATTTAGCAAGACCTAAACTAAAAATAAAAACAGCTCTCTGTATGTAGTTCACAGCAAAGTGTTTTCCTAATGTTAGTAAGTTACAGGGGTCAATCCTCAGTATAACAAAATAAATAAATAATTCTGCAAGGTCATATGCTAATTCAATGGCCAAATAAAATGTTTTTAGGGGCCAGGGAGATGGCTCAGTGGGATAAGCGCTTCCCTAGCAAGCACAAGAGCCTGAGTTCAATCCCTGGTTCCACAAAAAAAAAGTTTCTAACAAGCAATACTAGAATAATCATTTATCTAAGTGGAAACAAATGAATCTCAACTGCATCTGCATCCTTAATGCATACACATAAACAACTGAAAACAATCATGGACCTACCTAGCCATCAAAGCGAAAGTCATACAGCAAGAAGATAACACAAGAGCGAATATCTGCAATCTCAGAAGTAAAGATTTCTTAGGGTATAAAAAGGACACTAAACATACATGAAAATAACACTCTAATTAGACTTTGAATTTCTGCTCATAAAAGAACAGCACTAAGAAAATAAAAAGACTACCTCAGAAGGGGAAATTGTTGCTATGCATATATCTGACAAATGTCTTGTACAGAATATATAAAGAATCCCTACAAATCAACAATAAAATGATAATCCAACTTTTTTTAAAAAAATGAGAAAACATGTGAAAGATATTTCACTAAGAAAGCTGCTCATATGGTTAAGAACCATGAAAGTGTTCCCAACACCAAATGCAAATTTTAACTACACTGAGATGCCATTTCATGCCCACCAGAATAGCTATGATCAAAAAGACTGACAATACAAAATGTAGATTCTAAGGACCAAATGGGACTCTTGCACATCGTTTCTAAGAATGTAAAATGCTACAACCATTGGGACATCTGCTTGGCAGGTTCTACTGAACTTAAACATATATGAATCTGTCATATGCTCCAACATTTCACTCCCATTTCAACAGAAATGTGTTTGTATGTTACTTAAAATATACAATAGAATGCTCATTGCCACTTAATCATAATAGCCAAATACTGGAAATAAATATTTTTCAACAGAAGAATAGATAAAGGCCGGTGGTATAGCTCAGCTTGCTTAGGTCTGAACTTAAGGATCGAACCCTGGCCCCACATGCCATGCTGGCCCAGCCCCTGGGCACACTGAGCCAGTGATGGAGTCCAGGCATGGTGGAATGCGCTTATAATCCCAGCATTAGGGAGGCAGAAATCAGGAGGATCACTATGAGTCTGGGCTGTGTAGTGAGACCCTGCACAAAAACAAAAACAAAAAAAAAAAAAAAAAAAAGAGGAAGAAGAATAGATGAACAACCAATGGTATATCTATACAATGGAATACTATTCAGGAGCAAAGGGGGGGGGAAGGGCTTTGGTGCATTCAACTGGCAAGCAAAACAGTTCAAACACGTAAGAGTGCAAATGAAATCTGGTATCATTCATGTAAAGTTTCAGAACGGACATAAAAGCACTAAACTAAAATAGTAGCAATCAGGACAGGTGTCACCCAAGGGCTGGGAAGGTTGTCTAGAAATGAGCTCCAGGATTATTTCTTGTTCTGGGTCATGGTTTCAGCTGATTATAGTTAGCCAAAGGGAACTGAATATTTGAGTCATGTATATAAATTTTACCTTAAGTAGAAAGAATTTTAACAATTTATAAATATAACATTTTACTTTCTTACTTTATTTATTTATTTATTTATTTATTTATTTATTTGGCATAGGGTCTCACTCAGTAGCTTGGACTTACCATAATCTTCCTGTCTTAGCCTCCCCAGTGCTGGAACCACAGGCGTGCACCACCATGCCGTTTTGGGACAGGCATGGCATACCTGGTGTTCTGGGGGCCAATGTAGCCAGGGATTGAACCCAACCCCTTATGCTTTCCAGGCAGGCGCTTAGGTCACCAAACCTCTCCAGCCCCAGCATTTTACTTTAATAAATAATTTTTATACCCATTCTCCCCTTCCTTCCATTTGATCTTTGCATCAATCCCAGATATTAAGAAGACTGGGGTTGTTCTAGTCCTGTACAGTGTTTCAGTTTCCCTTCTGTTCTTCCTCTGCTTTCAGCACTGGGTCTGCCTGAGGAGCGCAGTCAAGGCCTCCTTACTGTTTACTGTTTTTCTTTCTTCTACACACACGAGTATGCCTAAAATTTTATTGAAATGCTGGAGAAACACTGATATCACGGATACTAAAACAAACATAAATGTGCAGGAGTTCCTATCTTCATCTAAATCCTTTGTGGTGTGACTTGTAAGACACTAAGAATGTGATTTTCACTCAGCCCAAAACATATGTTCCTAAAATAGTGCAGCCTCCAGGCACCGGCTGTTATACCTGAGTGTGTTACAACAGAAAGGCAAGATGGAAAAGGCAAGATGGCTTTGGCTAGAGTTTGCCACTGTGTGATGTCAGCTGCATTATTTCTTTCGGAGCCTTTGTTTCTCTACCTTTCATCGACAAGACTTGCAGCAGAGAAGTTTTCATTAAGTATCCTGTGACAGGGTCTAGAGCTGGAGAGACAGCTTCCTGTGAGCTATCCTATAAACATTAATGAGCCAAATATCCCACCAACGGATTTTCATCCCAGAGAAAAATTAAGCATCACTGAGCTGAAAACGACCCACCTTTCTGTACAGAAATGTACCAAGACCTCCAAGACAAACCATCTCTCAAGGAAACTTAAAGAGCCTGAAGCCTCTGTGCATCACTTCTGGGCAAGAAACCAGTTTTGTGAAGACCTAGATCCCAGTCCTAGCTCTGTCAGTAGTGGCAATGTACCTATGGAACAATATCCTTCCACTTCAGGGCCTCGTTGTCTCATCTATAAAACGAAATTAATGACCCCTGACTACCAATTGTTGCTATCTAATGAAAAGAAAGATCAGAGCATACTACCTTGCACAGAATAAACTCCACACCAACATCAGAAGCTCTTATTTCAGAGGGTGGAAAGGGAGGGGCAGAGCCATCTCCTCCCAGTTCAGAACCAATCTCTCACCCAAGCCTGTGTAACGCTGTTTGACCACTAGATGGCGGTAACTGTCACTTGACAATTCAGAAAAGGGTGTGGGAAGAGGACTCGTCTGCTTTGAGAAAACTAGGCCAAAGCAGGCTTGTTACATCACTTCTAATAGAAGCAGCCAGTGCAGTCTGGACTTTTCTTTATTGCTGGCGACAATGTACGGAAACTTCCTGGCTCTTGTGCATTTCGATGCTAATTATTCAGCCTGAAATCAGTATTTAACTCACAGAGATTGGTCCTGGAGCCCCTTACCTACTGTGTCTGCGGACAGGCCTCTCTCCTTAGGCCTCTTAAAGGCCTCTCTCCAGCTGCTCCACGCTAATGCCTCCCCATCAGCCACACCTGAAATGAGTTTCTTGTATTGCCTTTAAATTTCCATTTGATTCACTCATCGATGTCTATGCATGTGCAAAGACCTATACCAGGGCAAAACTAAGTAAAGTAGGATCCAGGCCCTTCCCTCAAGGGTAAGGAAGGAGCTAAAGACAAAGCTGAATTCAACTCTGCCTCTGCTCTTTCACTGTTACTTGCATAATTCTGCACCAATCATTGAAATGTTTTCCTCTTCACTTTCCTTAATTTTGTAATAGGATCATTAGTCTGCCTGTTTTGCTACTTAAATAAGTTTATGCTGACCAATTTCATGCTTAGAATCAGGCCTGGTACTTCACATAAGCAATAATTACTTATTGAGGACCTTTTGGGTATAGATATATCACTTGATTAAATACCTGTGTCTGAGTTAAACAATGTGCCTAAGATCATTGGATGAGTCAGAAACAGAGGCAGAATTTGAACCTGGTTCTGTGTGATGCTAGGAGGCCTACCGTGGGCTATTCTTACAAACAGAAACAAGTTGGGTGAGAGACCAGCAAACCCTCAGATGACACTGTCAGTCCCAGTATGGCTGCAAATCAGCCATCCCAAACCATGCAATTCGAATCTCAGTGATCTTGTCCTGGATTTAGCTCTAGTATTGACTGCAGTTTTATGGTCTAGGGCAACACCTCCCTTTGAACTTGTTTTTTCATCCGTAAAGCAAGGCAGTTTCATAGGTTAGTACTTTGCACATGTGCCTAATTGTCAAAAATCATCTAGGGTCCTTCTTAAAATTATAGACCTTTAGACCCCACTTGAGATCTGCTAAAATAGCATCTGCAGAGGAGGGGCTGGAGATCTATTTTTAACAGGTGAGTCAGATGATTCTCAGGACCAAGAAGTTAGGAAAAACCTTACATGATCCTCACCATTCTCGTAGCCTTATCCTTTGTGATCCCATAATCATTCAACAGGCTTTCGACCCACCTCCCCACAGGTACCTATCGAATCTGACTGCAGACCCTCCTCTCTCTGTCTGCTAGAATCTGACCCTTCCTCCAAGCCCCTCCCTACCCTGCCTAGATTTGATAGCTCCTTCCTTCCTGTAAGGCACTGGGGCTCTCATGGGAGCTAAAGCTGTTTAAATAATGAATGGAATTTACAGTAGCATTTGGAATTCGCTGAAGCAATAGATACATGATTGCACCAAAGCCGCCTAAAAAAATCATCTTTTCACTGAGTAAGAAAAAAGACAAAGTAGCTTCTCCCTTGATTTTTCTCATACACAAAACAGGATAGTTTTGCCAAGACTTGAATCTCATTTTATACACTGTCCGTTTGGAAGGTATAATTTCTATTGTCAGAGTAGCAGTGCCCTGCTGCCCCAATCTGATATAGCCAAAAGCCTTAGGTCAGACCATATATCAAGTCTAGGTTACCTGGTAGGAGGTCGTATGGGAAAAATGGAGAAGCAGCCACCAGGCATAAAGCCAGCCCCAGCCCTACTCTATTTGCTTCTACCAAAATGCTTACAATCCTTGCTTTTTCTATTTGCACTGTCATAGCTCAGTTGAGTAAGATTGGCTACCTGGGTTTTTTCCTTCTTTTTGCTACAACCTCAGGCTTTGCACTCCACTGACCTTTCTAACTTGAAAGAGACCTCACATTCTTACTCTTATGCTATGCCTTTGAGTTAATGGAGTGTTAGGTTAAGGATCAGTGCTCTAAGCTGGGTTCCAGAAGAATGCTGTATGTCAGCTATTGCCATAATAATGCCACAGAACATTAAAGAGCCGGCAAAATAGCTCAACAGGTTAAAGCACACCTGCTTAGGCAGAATCAGGGACCACAGATGGATCCCCGATCCATGTTGGCAGTGATGGCACTGTTCCCAGGACACAGACTGAGACTGGGCATGGTGGCGTGAGCCTGTAATCCCAGCACTTGGAGGGCTGAAAACAGGGGGATCACTATGAGTCTGATCTGTGTAGTGAGGCCCTGTAGACCCTGTCCTAAATACATATAAATAAATAAATAAGGTTTTAAATCTTTGTTGAATGGTGAATACTCTTAAATCAGACTTTAAAATTCTGCTACCTAAAGCAAATAACACAGGAAAGTTAAAAATAAAATAATTCAAATAGCTATGTTGTGCAAATTCCAGTGAAAATAAAAGCTGCTATATAATGATGTCCAATATAACAGAACATAAGACAAAATAATAAAAGATATTAAGAGGAATATTTCACCTTGATGAAATACAATAGTTATAAAAAAGATATCTTAGCCAAGGACTTTTATTTCTCTTATAACATTGCTTCAATATATAAAGCAAAAGTAGAAGTATGTATAAGGAGAAAGTGAAAGTCTGAAATCATGGTGAAATAGCTTGTCATTGAGGTCTCAGAAATTATCACATCAAGTAGCTATGGATCAGCTGAGAGTCCTTACAAGGGGAGAGAGTGACATTACCTTTAGACATACATGAAACATCCAAAAGAAGTTGCTCATATATTAGGCTACAAAAAAAAGCTCAACAAGTCCCATAAAAGAGAAGTCAGGCAGGTCACCTTCTGGAATAAAATTAGAATTAATAACACAGAAATAGCCAAATCTTAACCTATGATAATATTACATACCTATGTATTTATCTATTTATTTATTTATGTGGTACAGGATCTCACTACACAGATGGAACTCATAGTGATCCCCCTGTTCTCACCCTCTTCAGCACTGAAATTACAGGTGTGCATCACCACGCCTGGTCCCAGTGGCTGGCATGGTGCATCCAGGGTGGGACCACATGGCATGCAGTACTGTGGATTAAGTCCAGGTCCTTGTGCTTGCCAGGTGGAAGCTTAGGCCACCGAGCTGTCTCCCCAGCCCTACATGCTTTTAAATAACTGTTAGGTGAACAAGAAAAAATAATATTGCTATTTATAAATGAAAGGAGAAGCCACATATCAAAAATCTAGATACATACCTAACTCATGGAAATTTATGGTATTAAATTTAAAAAGAAGAGAAAAAAATGAAAACAATAAAATTTTCAATTCAAGAAGTTGGAAAAAAATAAAATAAACCCAATGGAATTAGGAAGATATCAATAAAGATAAATGAAAAAATTACCTAACTTAAAAAAAAAACCAAAAAATCAATAGTATAAGTTGACAACACCAAAAGCCAATTCCTTGAAAAATATCAATAAGCTAGAGTAGCCTACTGTAAGACAAAGAGTGAGAAGTAGAGAAGGATGACAAGATTAAGACTGAAAAAGAAATATAATAGGCAAAACATGCTTAAAATTAAAGAAAGCATATGAATGCTTACATGAAAGCATTTGAGAATCTAGATTAATTGGGTAATTTTCTGAAAAACAGCACATCAATCAAATTGGCTCAAGTAAAAGAAAATCATTAAGACCAATAATCATATAACAGATTTGAAATAATACTTTGAGATCTACCTAACTCCTTCCCAAAGCATGCTAAGGGGAGAAAGAGAAAGGCCAAGTTCTACCATAACTCCCTCAAGTATGCTGGACCATGCATTAGAAGACAGGAGCTACACACATTTTATGTGGCTAGCATAACCCAGGACTAAAAGTGAACAAGGAGATACATGAAACAAAAGAAAACATAGGCAATATCGCTAACAGGAAAGCATACAGAACTTGTATATAGAGCCGGGGAGACAGCTCAGTGGCTTAAGTGCCTGCCTGGCAAGCACAAGGTCCTGAGTACCACCCCAAAAAGATTCCTATATAAATAAAGCATTAGAAAAATCAAAACATTAGTGTATTAGGAGCACAGATGTAAGAATCATTCAAATTAAATGATAAACCATATTTCCCACTAAACTAAATAATTTCAACAAGAAATCTTAACTAATGCTGAAATTGTATAAAAGTTTACATCCTTTTTTTATTAAACTAGAGAATGTTTCTGTTTTTACTGAGAATTGAATCTAGCACTTCATGCAAGCACCCTACACCGTACCACTGAGCTATATTGCCCACATTTTCTTTTCAGACAGGTGTCACTCAGTTGCCCAAGCTTGGCTTGAGTTTATGATCCCTCTGCAGCCAACTTTGGACTAGCTGGGATTACAGGTGCATCCCGGCACACCTACCTGTACAGTCTTCTGCCTCAGACCCACATCACACATCATAGCTCAAATGAGGATCAAAGCTAAGACAGTCACAAACACTATTCCTTTCTAATATTGCACTGTACAGGAACAAACAAAAAGAAAGTGGAAAATTTATCACTAAACAAAAAGAGACAAAACTGTTAGTGTTCATAATATAATCACCTAGACAAAACACTATTGTATTTAAATATAGTTTCAAGAGGATGAGTACAAAATCAATATGCAAAATTAATAACTTTCATGTACCACAGTAATAACTAATTAGAACATGTATTTAATACCCTTTGACAAAAGGGAAACAAAACCCAGAAAAAAAACAACCTTTGAAGTTTAACAGGAAATGTCAGCAGAAGAAAGATGTAAAGCTTTAGGATATGAGGGAAACCTCTATAAACAGAGAAATTCTGCTGTTATTGTTAAGCAAAGTACAACTTAAGTAGCTGTGTCTTTCAGCTCCCTTTCTTTTACAAGAGGAATAGGCTTAGAAGACAAACACCAAAATCAAAAAGCTGCCCTTTGAACCAAGTGGACTAGGCTTAGAGAGTTGGTATTTCACTAGCAATTGGAGAAACTAGGAAAACATCTTTTCAAAGATCAAAAATGGGGACAAGCACCAGGAGCAGAAAGGAAGGGTGGGAGATGTGGGAAACAAACTTGCAGACTTGGTGAAGTTCTTCCCTGGAGGCCCTGATAAAGGTGAGACCCAGGAGTGGGGGATGAGGTGGTCTCTCCCACGCATGTCCCAAAAAACCTTGGTGGCCAAACAGATGGCACAGAACATTTTTAAACCACTTTTAACGCAGTAACTGGTTTTTCTTTTTTCTTTTTTTTTTTTTTCACTGCTTGCTCTTTATTCCTTTAGTCAAAAGTCCCACCAGCTGTCACCAGCTTGAGGAAAATGTCAGGGTTTTGTGACTGCTTCTGCATGTCCTCAGCTCAGTGAGAGATGGGCACCCAGAACCATAGCTAGTGAGGTTCCTGGTGACACAACTGGTGAAGTGGTTAAGGAGCTGGCCCCTTCACAAATGAACCTACCATGGAAGCCAAGGTCGACCCTGCCCCACACGGCCCCCTTCCAGTGACTAAACTTTCCAGAATGCCTTCCCTTCCAATTCTTTTCTCCTGCTGGACATCTACTGTCATCTCCATTTTATGGGGAGAACAATGGGGAGCCCTGGCATGTAGTCCTGCTGTCGACCACCTGTGTCAGTTTGGAGATGGCTTTTTCCTTCTCTAGATGCATAAGGAAACTGGCCAAAAGCCCTGCAGGTGGAAGGCTCTGGGCCTCTGTTTAACACTGGGAAGATGCCCTTGATCCTCCTGCCTGAATAGCACTTCCTGCTGCTTCTAGCACATCCACCCCACAGCCCAGCAATTTAAAAACACCAAGGAAATCAGAATATGGGGACTGCAAGAGGCTACCAAACTAATTTTTGTCTAAAACCCAATCAGCAAGATTTTAAATGGGAGCCAAATAGGGTTGTTGGTTTCTTGCCAAATCCAGAAAAAAAAAAAAAAAAGAAAGAAATGATGAGTAATTTGCTGAAAGTAATCCCCTCAACCTTTTAAAATCACACATTGAAACCAATAAAGAACTTTGAAGATACATTTCAATTTTCTTTCCTCCTTGTTTAACTATATAATTGTTTTCACTCACAGTAACCTTTCAGAGGCATCTGCTTGATTTATTTAAATCTTTCACTGTATTTGAAGCCATCAATTAGCAATAAGGATCTTGTTATTCCATTATCCACAATAAATTTTACTGCTCTTTAATCACCACCGGTCTGGTGCAGGAAAGGAGACTACAGAATGGCCTCTCTGAACCAATGCAGAGTTACAGTACAGCCCCAGGATTTACTCCAAGCCCACCTCTCAGTTCTTTATTCCCAGTCCTGGGGTGATCCATGCTGTCTCTAAAGCTGACTCTTACTGTTCCAGTGGGTTTGGGGCTGTGGTACAGGGAATGGCAGCCTGGGTGGCCAATGCCTACCCTTGGCCCAAAGCATGGAGTACAGCACCCTTGCATCCTGCACAAAGCCTCAGTGGCCCTTCTGGCCTTAACATAGTGAGCCAATCCTCTTGTACATCATGTACATGGCACAGCTGATAAAGAAAAGTCAAATGTGTTTACCACTTTTCTGCACTGCTGCCAGCTGGCCACATTCTCAGGAGACACTGAAGCATAGTGTACAAGCTGGTGACGTCTCTGCTCACTCCTAACAAGCAGCACCAGCATAAGGAGAAAGAACAGAATCATTGCCTCGAAAGGCCTCAGAATCAGAGCTGGAAACGACCTCAGAGGCCACTGGTTCCAGGAATCCCCAAGCCTTTGTGTGTGGGCTCCATTCTTGAGACTTGTTAAACATGCTCATGAGTAATTTTTCCAGTCCCACCGCACACTGGGAAGTTTTAAATCTGGGTAGACATGGTTGTCTGAAGCCTGAAGAAACACAGAGGCAACAAAAGGTTGAGAACCTGTCATCTGGCCTGTAGGTTCTCAACACTAACAATAAAAGATACACTCCTGGACTTATCATGAACTTGCATCCAGATAAATCCACTTTAAGTTGAAAATATTTTAAATTGGAAATGCATTTCATATATCTAACCTACCAAACATCCTAGCTTAGCAACACAGTATACTAAAACACAGAATATTAGTTGTTTCCTCTCATAATTGCATGGATCACTGGGAAATTATATCTCCTGGCATGTTGAGAGTATATCATACAACATAGTATAGCCTGGAAAAAGATCAAAATTCAAAGGATAGCTTTTAAACACATAGTGCCTTCACATCATCATAAACTTGAAAATCATAAATCAAATTATTGTAAGCCAGCAGCCATCTGCAATGAAGTGAAAACTTTTGAAGCTACTAATTCTTAAATTTTGCCCCATCCAATTAAATCAGAATTTCTGGCTATAAACATTAGGTATCAGAATTATTTTAAAAGCCCTCAGGTAATGCCAATGGGCAGTTAGGATCAGAAATCACAGATCTGAGCATTTCATAGAAGGAAAATGGTCCAGAGAGGAGTTAAAGTCACACGGCAAGAAAGAGAGAAACAGAGGGAGAGATGAATAGAACCATCTCCACTGGTCTCATATGAACTCTCTACACATGCTGAGATACTTGTGGGTAAGTTTAGCTCAGATGGTCAGTCACCCAAAGAAGAATGCCACTGCCTAGTAATAACTGTTACTTATCAGGAGATCAAAGACCTAGGTACTGTCAATGCTGCTGATCTAGAGACACTTTAAGTACCGAGAGTTCAGATACCTCACGTTTTACCTCCTCCCACTTTTGGAATCTGAGCAGCCACCCAGCAGACAGTACTTCCAAGGTTCCTACACTCTCTACACAGAATGAGGACATGGAAACAAGCACACTTTGTCATCATTACCTTATGAAGGGCTGGGGAGACAGCTCAGCAATCTAAGCACCTAGCAAGCGCAAGGACCCAGGTTGGATCCCTGGTACCACATGCTGCACTGGTCCTGCATTGAGCCAGCCACTGAAACCAGGCATAGTGGTGTACGCCTATAATCCCAGCACTGGGGAGGCTGAAAATAGAAGGCTCACTCCAAGTCTGAACTGTATGGCGAGACCCTCTAAGAAATACATTAAAAAACAAAACTCATCAAATGATGCTAATCATCATAAGTCAATGGCAATTTGGCCAATCTATCTCCCTCCCAGACTGGAAGTGTTCTAAGCCTCCTTCTCTTATAGCCTCAGGCTTAGGGATAATGACAGACAAAATGTGGACTGTACTGCATGGCCTGAGACAAGTTAGTTGTTTGCAAGAATCTCATCTGTAAAATTAGGATGCGAACACTCAGCTCTTAGGGTGTTGTTCTGATTAAATGAGACATTGAAAGGAAAGGGGCCAGCCCAGAAGAGATATTTAAAATGAAACTGATTGTCTCAATTTCCATCAAGAAATGGCATAAGCAAGGCAGACACTGAGCTTAGACTGCCCAGATTCCAATCGGGGCAGCACCATTTCATAGATGTTGGGCAAAATACTTTTTTGCCCTGCTTTGATTTCTCTTCTTCATGATAAAGGCACATGCTACAAAGACTTGCTGTGAAGTTTAAATCTGAAAATGCACTTATGGTACACAGCACTGTGCTGAGTACATGAGAAGCAGTCCATAAACATAAAGTATTATTGTTTATGTTGTTGTTATTATTGACACTGTAGACTCCTGGTTTCCCTCACAGTCAGCAGAGCAAATATTGAGGCTTATCCCCAGTGAAATAGGGGCTTTCTGGGAACTCTTCAGCTCAAAAACCAGGTATGTACTCATTTGGCATGAACAAGAGAGCTGACTGTATCTTCAGCTTCCTTAGCACATGGCCCAGGTCCTCCAGGTACCTCAGCAACAGTGTTCTTCGCAGAACTACCCTCGGGGAGCCTTGTCCATGCCTCTGTTAGGGTCCTTACAGCATTCCAGTACAATATTTCATCCTTCATCCAAGAAACTAGGGCCAAGCTTTTCTTTTCTTTTTTAACCTCTACTGCTTTTGAATCCTGGGAAACAATAGGTTGTCACTAGTGTTCACTGAATGAATGAATGAATGAATGAATAACCATATTAACTCATGTAAGAAAGTTTTTGTTTAAATTAATAGGCACTGAGGGCATCCAGCCTTATCAAGGATGGGAGCTCTTTAGAAAAGAAAACACCCCACAGGATAAAACTGTCAGTCTGCAAAATTATCTAGCCTCACATCTGGACCAAAGAATTTTCTGCAGCATCTTGGATACAAGTTGTGTGGAAAGTATGGATGGGATTCATAGGGGGCGAAGAGTCAGGAAGCAGCCTTGGAGATTTTTCTGGACTGATTCCCTGAGTGGTGAGCCCTGAAACTACAAAGTACAGTGAATGGTGCCTTTTGACTTTCTTGGTCTTTTATTGTACCATGAAATCATGAATTTCAAACAGCAATATAACACTACAACATAATGACTCCTTTACCCCAACTACGGTGTAGAGTTTCTATCCATTTTCTTCCCCAAAATGAGCAACATAAGCTCCTTGAAGGCCATTTCAGCCAGTCTGAGCACCACACAGCCAAGGAAAGCAACCAACAGAAACCTTGTGCTTCTAAGAGTGTTTACAGGTTAGAATACAATTGCTTTTGGAGTGATTCGGGAGCACATTAAGTTGCAAGTGAACAGAAATTTGTGACTTCTGCATGAACAGGTCACCTATCTTAGTAAAAGACATTTTGTCTATTTTCTTGTCTCCTTCAGAACAGAAGGTCACAGGACTTTAAATAGACCCAGGAAAGCCAAAGGTCAGCAGGTAATCAAAATGTGCTAAGCTTGGTCTTCTACTTCACTGTGCACTGAGAATGAAGCAGGAATGAAAATAAATGGACTTGGGAAATATTTAGACAGAAGTAGACATTTCTCTAACCCTAAGGGCTACTGGGGATTTGTGAGAGAGGAGCCTTGAAATCAGCTCCGCCTCTGCTCAGGTTCCTCAGAGCCAGAAGCACGTCGTTTTCGGATCAGTGTCCCTAGCAACTGATTCAGATTTACTCCCTAGCCCATTATGAGTGCTCAGTGCTGGTTTGGTAAGTGTCCAGGACCGTATGAAATGACTCATAATGGAAAGACTGACTCGCAGAACAAGGAGAAGATTTCCCAGGGGCTGACAAACTATAGCCTGTAGGCCAAATCAGCCCCCACTTGTTTTTGTATAGCCCACAAGCTAAGAATGGTTTTTTACATTTTTAAATAGTTGGAAAAATCAGAAGAAGCAGCAGAAGATTTCGTGACAGGTAAAAATAGTATGAGATTCAAATTTCAGTGTTTGTAAAGTTTTATTGAAACACAGCTATGCCCTTTCTTTTACATATTGTCAATGGCCATATGACTCACAGCCTAAAATATTTATTATTAGACCCTTTACAGAAAAAGTTTGCCAACTCCTGTTCTAAAGCTTTAGAATGTGTGAAAACCAAGGAAAGGCTGAGAACAAGTAAAAGAAAAAAAAAAAGTTGATAGGAAACTGCTTAATGATCAAAGTATCTCCAGTCTACTGTAATAATTGCCATAGGCTGGGTAACTTATAAAACAGAAATTTATATTTTCACTGTTCAAGAAGCTGGAAGTTCAAGATCAAAGCATTAGCAGATGCCTTTAGTGATGGTCTACTCTCTAACTTACAGATAATGGTCTTATCATGATACCCTCACCTAACGGGCAGGACAAGGAGCAGAATTATGCTACATGCCTTTTTATAAGTGCACTAATATGTTTATAAGGACTCATCTTTCTGAGCTCAGCTAAGCTGGGTTACCAAGAGGCTCCATCCTCAAATATTATCACACTGGAGATTAGGGCTTCCACATATGAATCTGGGAAAAGAGACACAGTCCATCCATAGCGCAGAAAAAAAAGCCTTGTCTTTCACTGAGTGTGTCCACAGATAAATACCTGCCTTTCAGAGACGTATTTAGAAATTTCAAGCATTAGGATATGAAATAGCAAACGATCTTGAAACCGTGGCCAGCCCTGAAATGTCCAGAGTTTACGACTCAGACACATTAGAAGATCATACAATACAAACAAAACAATGGTTCAGGATGTTCGGAAGCCTTTGGACTCACATATTACATTCATCTCCTCCTCCAGTACTATGAAAATCTTTCCTAGTTCAAGTAAACTACAAGATTCACTGAAGGCCACGCAGCTCTCCACTAGAGATGCAGGGACTGGAGATTCAGATCTTTGTTAATCCCAGGTGGTGTCAATCACTGACAAGAGGACAGATATTTCCTGATCCACCAGGGCTCAACGATTTGATAGAAGCCACTCTTCAAGCCTGAAGGTGATACTGCAGTTACAGGTAATTTTCTGTGACATTTTCTCTGTTACACCACCTTGACCTATTTCTTATCTGAAGCCGTAATGGCCTGTAATTCTGGCCCTTCTTTCTTATAAGGTTCTATAGCTATTTTTAAAAAAGTAAAAAAAAAGAAAGAAGTAATACAAAATTTCACTAAGTACGAATTCAACAATGGTTGTTATATTGCATATGATTGTCTTCAAATTAGCTGTTCAGATTACCAGATACAAGCATGGAAAATTGGTCTATAACCATCTTAGATAATTAACATGTTCTTCTTGCCACTCATATAAGCTTGCTTCTGGCATTATTCTAGGTATAAATATGAAGTCTGCTCTTTAAAATTATTCTACCAAGGGCTGGGGAGAAAGCTCAGTGGTTTAAGTGCCTGCCTGGAAAGCACAAGGTCCTGCGTCTGATCCCTGGTACCAAAAACTAAAATAAAATAATCCTACCAAATACATATTTATTGATGTAAATGAATAAGGCAAAGCCATAGAAAGGAACAAATGGAAGTCTGAGCAGCTTCCCTAATTAGCATAGAATAACCCCAAGAAATCAAAATAGCTGAACAGACTGAAAGCAGAAACTCACCATACCTCTCGAAGTCTCAGCTTGGAATTTGTACGTTATTTCCAACTATATACCATCAGCCAAAATAACCCAGATGACTGATCCACAAATCAATGAGGCACAGCATCATATTGGACCATGGAAAAGCCATAGCCAGGCTGAGGAAGTAAGGAAGACGTATAAGACCTAAACCGAGGTGTCCTTACTCCAAAAGTTTTACTGAAATCTGCAACAACAACAAAAAAGTAAGGAGCTTTTTCCTACCTCATAGAGTCCAGGATGATAAAGGAGGATGTTCAAAGATTGTCACATACCTTATTCTGTACACCATTGGCTCTGTCCTCTCTAGAGATAACTAGGTTTGGGAGAGCTGAGGTTGAATCTTGTAGAATTCAAAAATGAACAAGACGGGAGACTCATGCAAATGCATTTTTCCCCATGGTCATGTCCCTCAAAGATTCTGTTCAATTCATTAATTCTAGGTAATATTCTTCTAATTCACTAATATTGCATTTTATCATATCTCCACCAACCATTAGTATGTGATAGGTTATTTCTGAATAGCTAGGATAATGATACAATAAACCAAGGAGTACAGCCCTTTCCTATGCTTACTTCTTAACTAGAAAACTATTTGTTCACATTACCTCCTTTGATACTAGCAACCAGTCTGTGGGCTAAGAACAAAAAATAAATCACATAACCAGTACTGTAATGAAAGTCCAGGAATGGTGAGTGATGAGTCCAAGTTCACCCAGTAGGTATTAAAGATCTGGTGCAGGAATTAAGATCCCTTAACCCTTTGCTCAGTACTCTTTCTGTTGAGGAAAAAGAGCAAAGGGAGTACAGAAGTGGAAAGTTACTGATCTTCTCTTGCCCAGTTCAGGGAGTAAGTGGGAGCTAGAAGCCATGAGATGGAAACTGGAAAGACAGGAAAGGAAATCTGCTTTCATACTGTCACACAAAGTTAGATGCCACTGGTCCCTTACAACCACCTGTACTCAACTAACCATGAGATCCATGTGATGCAGGCAGGAGTGTCCCCGCCTGACAGTCCATTTTTCAACCTTCTCCTCTCCATGTGACCTGTAAGAGTTTACTGAAAACTTTCCAGGGGTTCCTATACTGCTCAAATGTAATTTGAATCTTTGCCATGGCCTACAAGGCCTTCTGCTTGGGTCCTATGCCATCATCTCTTTGACTCAATTTTGCCCAGACATACCCACCTACCCTCTGTTTCCCAGTGAGCAGGCAAGTGTGTTTCTCTCCCTGCCTCTTTGCACCTTCAGTCCTTCTGCCAGAATGCCATTCTTCCAAATTAACTGCTTTACTTTCTCATTTTATTCTGTTCTCTACCCAACTGTACCCCCTTCAGAGGTTACCACATGCTCTACCTATAAAGGCATATCTCATTACTCTCTATATTTTCATGATGCTTTACTTCATAGCACTTTGAAATTTTTAAATCTTTTATTCATTCATTCATTCATTCATTCATTTGGTACAGGGTCTTGCTATGCAGCTCAGACTCATAGCGATCCTCCTGTTTCAGTCTCCTCAGTGCTGGGATTACAGCTGTGCACACTATGCCTGGTTTCAGCACAGCCCACCTGGGGTTCCATGCTGGGCATGTAGTACCAGGGATCAAACCCAGGTCCTTGTGTCTGCCAGGCAGGTGTTTAGACCACCAAGCTATCTCCCCAGCCTACCTATGATACAGACTGGACTGATGTTCCACTTCTTCATAATACATTCTACATAAAGACATTCGCTAATCTATGGTCAGTCTCCCTCTGAAATGTGACTTCAGTAAAGACAGGAACATTACCCAGTGCAGCATCTAGCAGTACTGCACAAAGGGTACAATAAAAATGTTCAGTAATACTGAATGAATGAGCTGGCTGCAGCTTTTCTTCCTCAAGACACAATCCTTTTGGTCGTCTATCCACAGCTAGTGTTAAACTTTGCCAGAACTGTCTAGATTCCATGCAGCCTTCAAGAAGAGTTGAGATCCAACATATCCTCAGTCCCACTTTAGGCCCTTGCAGTGGCAGTTCTCACAATAGTGAGAGATCAGCAGACTGGTCAGTTTCTGAAGAACCAACAAGGGCCAACAAGAGGCAGTATCTTGTGTCTCTAAAGCCGAGCTCTTGGAACAAAGTGGTGGCAATAGGCATCTGGGTCAGAAGCATGATACAGACTGGACTGATGTTCCCAGGCCTTCTTCATGAAGATGGCTTCCTTGAATCCATTTTCTACTTGGCTTTAGGGCCCCAAGACTATTGCTAAGAGACTATGTCAACCTGACAGTATTCCTAAATACAAGGAACACATAATTTCACTTTGTCCCCTACTAATCCACTGAGAGCAAATAAAGAACCCATCTTGATCCCTGGAGGTAATTGAGAGATCCTTCGCAGACCCATTTTCTGCTTCCTTTTGAAGTAAAATGAAATACATGTTACATGGTCTCTACTTCCATCTAGCCATAGTTGATATTTATTTCACAGCATAAGTAAAGTCCTCTCCACATACTGTATAGAAATACCAGCCAGGTAATCTTGCCAGCCATCAAAGCTCTGAATTCTCAAAAGTTTCAGTATCTTCATCTACAAACGGGAGCCCATTTCTGATGGATGCTGAGAAGCCACCCAGAGATCTAAATGTGAGCTCCTATTCCCACAGTATTTGTGGAATGAGAAAAGTGCAAGTTAGCATTTTCTACTTTAGTTTACTCTATCACAAAAATGAAAAAAATACATCATTACCAAGGCTCCTGTCAGTTCTACATGTCCATGAAATGTCACCAGATTATTCAATGAATTTGCTAAGCTTGCCAAATATTTTATTTCTTACAGGGTAAGACATATAGCATATTATAACCATTATGTTCATTAGTAGGTCACATTGTACAGCTCACATTACGTTATTATATTTTGTAAATACATGTATAATAAATTATATGACAATGATTCCTTCCAGCACACACATCTGATTAATTGGGACATAAAAAAAAGCATTTAGTGGGCTCCAGGAATCCATGGTAGCTGTCTCCCCTGGAACAAGGAACCTTAGCAGAGAGACATCTTAGGCCCAGCTGCTACTGAACACATGATAGAGCTCAGTGCAGAGTGAAAGAAGCGTAGGACACTTGCTGTCCTTTAGCTTACAGGTGCATCAGTCCAGCCTCTGCCTCTGTATCATTCTCTGTTCAGTCTTCATAAGACCTTCTTCCTTGTATTTCTTCCCGTGACCAAATTTTCTTTTTTTAAATAAGGATACCTGTCACAAGAGTAGGGTTCCTATAATCAAGTATGATTTCATCCTAACTAAACTAATGATATCTGCAAAGACCTTATTTTGAAATAAGGTCTGTGATCTGACTGGATATGAAGACTTAAGAGGACAGTACTGAACTCAGCATAGCCTGGTGGGATTCCAATAAGAGACTCTCTATGATGGAGCTTGGCTGGAGCATAGTCCAGGCTCTTCGTCCAAGAGATGCCTACAGTATGGGGTTCCCAAACTACATCTGTCACTACAATGCTGGTCTCAGAAAGGTACTGTACATGCTTTAAAAAATCACACACATACACATACAGAGGCATTCACACACACCCCAAACATTACGGGTAGGCAATCTGATGGTTCTTTCAAGTTTAAAGAGTAATACTCCTTGAGTTTGTCCATTTCCATAGATTGGGAACCATGCCCCCCAGTGCAAACATAAGGGTGTGAAGATACATAAGGTCATATGAGCTTAAGACACAAAGAACACTGAGCCCAGCAGCTGGGGCTCCTCACCTCCCTGGATGGATGCTCCAGCCAGTCCCTACAAGGGGCCTCTGGCCCCTGGTCACCCCTACAGATGGGTGCAGCTTCATTTTTGTCTGTGTCCATAGACAACACAGTAAAACTCAGAAAGAATTCACTAGACTGTGTGTGTGTGCTTGGGCGTGTGTGTGTGTGTGTGTGTGTGTGTGTGTGTGTGTGTGTGTGTGTGTGTGCGCATGCACACACCAGTACTTCTTAGGTCTGAAATGAGGAAGGTGAAAAAAAAAAAAGAGTGGTAGAATCAGAGCACAAGAGAAGCTGGCTCTCCCCCTCTTCCTCTCCCTCCCTCTGATAGCCAGTGGTATGCTGCTCTGCTGGTTCCATGTGATTAATCTGAATTGCCTCTTCACTGAGGGATGAACAGACCTTAAAAAGCCAGCTAATGTAAGATAATGGTTCCGACAAAATGCAGTCTATGAAAGAGAGCATAAAAGAAAGTGGGGTTAATGATTAATGGTTATGCTGCTGAAAATCTAGGAAGCAGCTCCCAGGCCCAACACATTTCAACTAAGAAAACCGCTCAGGCATTGACTCCTGCCTGTTCTCCACTCCTCTCTCAACAGTCCTGCAAGACAAACCAGCAGGAATCAATCTGCCCAACTAACAGATGGAGACACAGCTCTTTGGAGATCATAATGTAAGCCAGCTAAGAAATGACTCCTTCAAGAGCATCCAAAGAACTCCATTGGTTTACAGATAAGGAAGAAGAGATCCAGAAAATGTGATGCATTGGAACAGGGTGAAACAGCTGGCAAGGAGCCAAGTCAGAATTCAAATCCAGGTCTGTCTGGGTCAATCTGGGATGCTTGCCCCAGTGTCACATGAAGATGTAGTTTTGTGAATTTCCCAGGTTGGTTGGCCAGAGAGAGTTGGATTTTTAAACCAGGGCCTTTTTGCTTGTAGGTCACATCCTTCTTGGCCCCACATGGAGTTTTCAGCCATCAGCAGTCCAGTCTGCCTCCTGCTTCACCCTTGTGGATGAGCACTGCAGGCACTGCATCCAAAAAGGAAGGGTGGGAGGGCCCATGACTAAGCACTCACTGGAAGGCAAAGTCCTGGTTTTTTACTACATGACCAGGCTGCCTTCTTACCAGGGCCAGACCATTTGTTATTTTACATCAACATTGAACACTGAATAGCAAGAAAAAGTGGGACACTTTGGGACTGGCTTCCCTCCTTGCCAACAAAGTGCCATTATTTTAACTCTATTTATGTGGTACAAAGGAGAAGGAGATAAATGTCATGTTCCAGCCAGAGTCTATTAGAGGCTATCAACTGCAACATGGGGAGAGTGTTCAATTTGGCCGTGCTGGAAAGGGAGAAGAGCTATATCCAAGATATTCATTCTTACATTACTTCTGCTGGGATTTCTGAATTGTGCAGTGAGGAACAGAATGAAAATGCATACACTGAACTAAACAACTCTAGCCAGTTACATACAAACTTTTCTTCAAGTTAAATAATAATTCTACCTGGAAAACCTTAGATTTATCCATCAACCTATTCCTATGAAACAGATAATTTCTAACATACCATTTTGTATGAGAATTTAATAAGAAAATGAATGAGAGATTGCAATCATTTTGCCAATGTTATTAATTATGCATTAACATATCATATATATACAAGATTATGCATCTAAATAATTTAGATGTGTATTCATGTGAGCTACAGAAGGGGACATGTCATATAAAAAAGTGCTTGATAAAATTTTCCATCAAGTAAACCCACTCATGCCAACAGCAACCCAGAAGAATAATTAGGTCATCAGTCCATGAGAAGCCCCCTTAAACTCCATCCCATTCACTACTACCCACTTCTTCTCCAAAAATAACCATGATCTTAACTTCTATTATAGAAAAAATGTCAGTATGTTTGAACTTTGATAAATTGGACCAGATAGTATTATTTTGTGTCTGCTTTCTTTCAGCAATTTTTTTGATGGAATTCATCCACACTGTTCTAGGTTATTGAATATGTAATAGAGAAAAAATGGTGAGTTATAAAGAGTTTTATCCAGTCTCAGAAAAAGTTTCCAAAGTGATTGTTTTAATTTATAATTAATTCGAATGAATAGTTCAGTCATCTTCACCACAACTTGATGTTTTAAGTCCTTTGTTTTATCTCAGCTGCACTGATGCACATAGACTAGTATCTAATAATTTGAATTGCCCTTTCCTATAACTAATGAAGCTGGGTAATTTTTCCTGTGCCTAAAGGCCATTTAAATATCCACTTTTATACTGTGCCTATTCAGGTCTCTTGCATGTTTTTATAGTGTGCTTATTTATTTTTTAATTGGTAGGAGATATATATATATATATATATATATATATATATATATACACACACACACACACACACACACACACACACACACACACACACACATATATATATATATATATATATATATATATATATATATATATATATATATATTATATATATATTCTTCATCTAGTACCTTGCCTTTCCATTCCTTTTTTTTTTTTTGGCAGAACCAGGGATTGAACTCAGGCCCTTATGCTCGCCAGGCAAGCACTTATTCTACTGAGCCATCTCCCTGGCCCCTGCATTTCCATTCTTGACCCATTGCCTTTTTAAGACAGAAAAATCTAAGGCAAAAGGGAAAGAAAATTGACCAAAATCTCCCCAGAATTAGTGCTACAACATGGGGAAAAGCTGATATGAACTGGATCCCAGCTCTATGTAATAAGAAATGATTTTCAGGTAAAATAGAGAATTTAATGTTTTTTTTTTCAGAAAGCACTAAAAAAATGCACTGAAATGTGTCATACAAAGTGATATGCACCTACAAAGAAGTGAGCCAACTTTTGGGACAATTGCCTACATCACTGAAGTCAAAAGCTATCATTGCTTCAATTATATCTTTTTCTAATACTTTAATTCATTTTTTCAAACTTGATATTTTGAAATATGTCAAGCCTGCATAAAACTGAAATAGCAGTGTGAACACTTGTATGCCTTTCACCTATTAAAGATTCACTAATTGTTAACATTTTGCCACTGGTACTTTGTATGTGTGTATTAAAATAAGTAGCAGACATTTTAACACTTTATTTACTAATACTTAAGTGTATTTTTAATAAAACAAGGTCAATTTCTATACACTAATAAAATTATCTTCTCTAAGGTATGTAATCGATAACATTGTATAACATCTAATTCACATTCAAATTTCCTCCCTTTTTTCCAACTATGCCTTTATAAGTCCTTTCTTTCTTCCTTTCTTTCTCTTTTTTAATCTAGGATATACTCAAGGATCATACATTGAATTTAGTTGCCCCATCTGTTTTATTTTTATCTCTTTTAACCTAGAATAGTAACTTTGCCTTGTGATACAGGAGAGGCTTATAAGTGACATTAACTTCAAACTCCTTGCCTGTGGAACTGAAAACCAGAAGTCTTTCTGATTTAATGAAATTTATGTTATCAGTCTTTTCTTGTATGGCATGTACATTTTGAGCCAGAATTTAAAAGCTTCTTCCCCAAAGTTCAATCCATAGCTGTGAGGCACCGGCCCTGCCCCTGGGCGTGCTGAGCTGATGATGGATTCAGGTGTGGTGGTGTGTGCCTGTAATCCCAGCACTAGGGAGGCAGAAATCAGGAGGATCATTACGAGTTCAATCTGCATAGTGAGACCCTACACATACTCACACACACACACAAAAAAAACCTTAAATACAAAAAAATAATAGAAGGTTCTTCCTCTCCAAAGTTATGAAATAATTGTATGTCTTCTTCGTATCTTTCTATAATTTCACATTTAGCATTTAAACAGTTGATACATTTTAAATTTTTTAAATGGTTGTACAATTATTTCATTAACGTTTACTAAATGGTCCTATAATTTGGACTTTTTTATTACAATCTAAAAGGAAAAAAATGTATATGATCTGAAGAGAAACCAGAGTACCAAAATTATCATAATATTTGTACCTATTTTTCTATTTTGTTTCCCGAGAATCTGTTACTGCAATTATCTTAATTGTTGTCCTTATGTTTTTATATCTGATAGAAATAGCCACCATTACTTAATCTTTTATTTTTCTTACTATGCTAATTTTTTCAACTGAACTTTGCAATTAGCTCACATAGTTAAAAATAAAGCCCTGTACACTATGCTATGATAATCTCAAGTGAAAAGTCAAAGAAAATTTACATTTTATTATGATGTCTTTCCTTACCAAGGAACACAGTAAGTTCTGTTTGTTTAAGTCTTTCTTTTGTCAACATCAGGATTTAAAACTTTCATTTTATATTTATGGTACATTTTTGTTTTTATATCAAATCTTTGTATATATGTGGTTACTATAATAAGGTAGCTTCTCACATTAAATTTTCTAACTTCTGTCATTTGCATACATAAAGGTAAGGATTTCTAAGGGCTGCTCAGATAGCTCAGCAGATTGCCTTAGGCAGATGCAGGGGTTCATGCCCGGCACGCTGGCATGCCGTGCCAGCCCTGCCCCTGGTCACTGTGACTGTGTGGCAGCGGGCCTGTAATATTAGCACCTGGGAAGCTGAAAACAGCAGGATCGCTACAAGTCCACTCTGTAATGAGACCCTGTAGACCGACCCTGTGCAAAATACATTTAAGAAAAGAAGAGTGGATTTCTATTAGTTTTAAATGTGGCATGATACTAAATTATCTTACTGTTTGTCATAGTTAATTCTCATGAATTGTCCCGATACACAGTCATATTGTTGTAGGCAGGTGAGTTAGATAGAAATACTATCGGCAGTCAGACAGGGCCAGGCCTTCGAGGGAGATAGCACAGAAAACAAGACACCTTGCAACTGTGACAGAGCTGGATGTTCCCACTGTGGGCCAGACCTAAAGGTCAAAGATCGAACAATTGCTTACTTCCCTAAAGATAAGCATCCAGGATTCAGCATCGCCTTGAGGAAGCTAGGAAGAGTCAGTAATCCAACTGCTACCAGCTACTGGATAAAGTCTTATTTTACATTCCTGCCCACTTGCTATGTGACTCACTTCCCCATTTGGTCCTGGATTCAATCAATTTTACCTGAGCAATGATGCTTCTAACCTTATTGGTTGGTCAGAGTTTTGTCCCACCTAAGTGAGTTTCTATGCTCTCCACCTTACACCCACCAGTTTTGCTCTATAAAAAAATCCCTGGAAGAGACAGCTTCCTGGGCAACCCCCTTCTGTCTGTCTCTTGGACAGAAGTTTTCTTTCCTCCAATAAATATTCTGCTCTTAACCTCTGTTATTCCTAAAATTCATTCTTCAGTTTCAGAGAACAGGAACTCGTCCCAGGTACCTTGTACGTTGGCAGTTTCATTCCCCTACATCAACATCATCTGTAAATAATAATTATCCATAATGTTTTACTACCATTTCTTTGTGTTGTCTATGTGAATTCAAGAGCTCCTCCATTATAATTTTCAATAATAGTAGATAGTGTTGTCTTGCTCTCATTTCTGATAATGGTGCTACAATTTCCCCAGAAAAGATGATTTTAACTTTTAGGCTGAGAGGCATAGTTTACCACCTTAGAAAAGAAGCCATGTATTTCTGTGTCCTTATGGGTTTTAATCCAAGCTAGAATTGTGAATATTTACATTTTTGTCTGTTGTGGCTGCTTCAACGCCCTAAATGCTTTTTAATGGTCATTTTGATTTTGGGGGAAAGCCCAAAGTCACAGGGTGCCAGATCTGTGAATTAAAAGGTTGAAAGCATGCCTTAATGTTTTTATGTGATTGAAACTGCCATAAACATTTTGCAAATCCAAGACCCTGAGACAAGCATGAGAAGACATGAAATAGGACTTCCAAAACTGTTTCAGAAAATGACAATAAAAATGGAATAAGTGTATCTGAATCAAGACTGAGATTTTGAGTGAGATTAATGACCATGTATCTCTTACTATAATAATCTTCTAAATTTTTTAGTACATGTTGTCTCTGCTCTTTCAAAGTTTCACAGTTTTCCTTAATACCATAAGAAACTGGTAGTTTTTTGGAAGGTAGCTCTCTGATCACTTTTTTTGCTTGCATGAAAATAAGTTTATTTAGATAACTCACTTCTTCAAACATTAACACTGATAAACTATTCTTCCAGAAAAAAAAATGGCATTCAGAGTTTACATTGATCTGCTGTCTTACTTACTTTTCGTTCATTGCTGGGACAAAATTCTGACCCTCAAAATTAAGAAAGGAAAGGTTTATTCAGCTCCCAGCTTGTTTAGGTTTCAGGTGGCCCCAAAGCAAGGTGGCAAGGCACAGGGGCAACGGTTCAAGACATCAAAAGCACAGTAAAAGCAACAGGAGCAAAAGGAGAGGACAGCAACCCTCTTTTCCTCCCTTACACTGTAGACAGGCTAACACAACCCCATCCTAGGGATGTAGCACTGAGATCTCTTCCACAGGATGAGGATGTTTACAAATAAGAACCCTGGCTCCCTGCTGAGTTGTTTAAACTTGTAAACCTCTCAAGTAGCCACAATGTAGCAACCATTGCATCTACAGTTTATATTTCCTCCATTTCTTCATTTCTCCCTTTCAGATTGACATTTACATATTTTTATTTGGTCTTTCTGTCTTAATTACATTATCTAATGATTTATCTTTTCTTTTTTTTTTTTTTTTGAGACACAGTCTGGTTGTGTAATTCAAGCTAACTTTGAACTCACTATAGCCTGGTCCCACCCGGGGGCCCCAGACCCAGCACAGCCCCACCTGTGAGTGAGAGATCCAGGCCCAATGCGCCAGAGAGACATTTCCCAGAGATCCCTGGTCCCACCCTGGGTCCCCAGACCCAGCGTTACTATGCAGTCCAGGCAGGTTTGAAACCATCACAGTCCTCCCAAGTGCTGAGATTACAGGGGTACACCACTTACACTTAACCCTGCTCTTTTTTCTAATGCTTCAAAAAACTAGATTTAAGATTTATTAGTAGTGTTGTTATGTTTGGTATCTAGGTGCCTCCCCAAAGCCTCCTGCAGTCTTGGGGCCCTTCTGGAGTCTGTCCTTGATCACTGTGGGTGTGGGTGCTGCACCTGCCCTGGGCCAGGTAATCTGCCTTACAATGTAAGGGGAAGTTAGTGGACTGAGCTGCTGCTAACCTTCCCTTGTGCTCTTGCTCTTTGCCACCACCATGAGAGGTTGCTGAATATGAACAGAAACCTCCAGTAACTGGGAGTTAAATAAACCTTTCCTTCCCTCATTTTGGGTGTCAGGTACTTGTCCCAGCAACGAGAGAAGATTAACTAAGACAAGTGTCAATCTGTTTTCTAATTAATTTCTACTTTTATCATTACTAAATGATGGGTTTCTGCCCATGAACAAAATCTGCCTAGTCATTGTTGTGATGATCCAACATGGCCCAAGAATAACACATGGCCCATGGCCCCTTTCTTCTCCACTCCATCAGGTGACTTCCTCTTCCTCCACAGAGTGACTTCCTCTTCCTTTTGCTTGAGCACCAGCAATCTCCCAATCAGCTCCCAAAATATCATTCTACCCACCTCCAAGCTCCACCCTACCCTCAGCTGATAAAAGCCCGAACTCTAGCTGGGGTCAGGTTTTCCTGCTTTTCTCTGAGCGACTGTCATGCCACTGAGTTATATGCCCCACCCTTCCTAACTTTTCAAGGCTGTGCTTATTTCATTTTTTTTATTCTTTCTCTTGTTATTCAAGGCTGTTTTTTTTTTCTTTTCACATTGTCTTAACTATGTATCTGTTTCCTAAATCCACTATTTAGAAAAGTACCACAAACTGGGTATCTTAAAAAAAAACAATAGATTGTCTCATGGTCCTGGAAGTCAGATATCCCAGATTAGTATGTCAGTAGGAATGATTGAATTAATATGATTACAGTAGGGGGTATGAATTAACATGATTAGAATATTCCACTGAGGACTGTGAGGAAGAGACTGCTGTGTGCCTCACCCCAGTGTCATGATTTCTGACAATGACTGGCCTCCTTTACTTGTTGAAGCATCACTTTGATCTCTGCCTACATCTTCACATGCCATTCTCCACATAGTCACTCGGGTGTGTGTGTGTGTGTGTGTGCATGTGTGCGTGTGTGTACATGCATGCATACACACATGTAATATGCAAACGTTCCCTTCTGTAAGGGTGTCAGTCATATTGGATTAGGACAAAACCCTCCCCATACCTCATTTTAACTTGATTACCTCTGTAAATATGCTGTGTCTAGTTAAGACTATACCTAAGGTGCTGAGAGTTAGGACTTCAACATACACAAATTTGGGAGTGTGGACACAATTCAACCCGTGTCAGTCTGTGTGCTACAAATTCTGATAAAGAATATTTTTATTATTGCTATTGCCTAAAATAGCTTTACATTTTAGTTTTTATTTCTTCCCTAAGAGTTGAGTAAGTCAGCCTTTTAAACTTCTCTGTGGAAGGAATTCTTACTTCTAATTTTGTTATTGGTGTTTAGGGGCCTTTTGTTTTTTTGAGGCAGTGTCTTGCTATGTAGTTCAGGCTGGATCTGAACTCAAAGCAATGCTCCTGCATCAGCTTCCCAAGTACCACCACATTTGGCTTTATCAGTGTTTTGGCTAAATGAATTGTAGCTCTGAAATATTATCTATAATATATCTACTTTCTGGAACTTATTGGAGAATTCTTTATGAGTGAATGTTATCAGTGTATATAAATGCCCCGACAGCTATTGAAAAGCAATTGTTTATTCTTTACATGGGCTATTTTAAACCCATACTTATTTTTGTTCACTTGGTCAGTTACAGATTGAGAGAAGTGAATCAAATTCCCCATCACCAGTATTTATCTGCTTATTTTTTGGGTCTCTTATGACCCTATTTTATACATGAGTATGGCATGCTATTTGGTGGATAGATCTTAATTAATGTCTTCACTGAGTTATACCCTTTACATGATCTATTTCCTTCATTATTCCTGAATGCCCCATTATATTAAGATATGTACAATTATTTTATCTGATTATTTCCCTAGTATATATATTTAACTCTCAAACTTTCTGTATCTTTTTAAAATATCTGTAGGGGGGCGTATTTTGTGCAGAGTGTCACTACACACTCAAACTCCTAGTGATTCTCCTGTTTTCATCCTCCCCTGGGCTGGGATTACAAGTGTGCGCCACCACACCCAGACTCAGCATGCCTGGGCGCAGGGCCGATATGGCCTGTGGTGTGAGGAATTGAACCCCAGCCACAGCGCTTGCCTAAGCATTCACTCAGTCTGTTGAGCTATCTGGCCAGCCCTTGAATATCTCTTTTATATGTAACATAAGGCTGAGCTTTTTTGATCCAGTTTAAAATTCATTTTATCTTAATAATAAAGACTTACTTTTATTAATAAGTCAACTAAATTTGGTCGTTGCTCAATGACGTAATTTCATGCTGTGTTCCTGTTGAATACTGGAAGATTTTCGTCTTGTTTCTCTGTCCTTGTGTAGTGCGCACTGAATGCTCACATCTCCATGCCCCCAAATCATGCTGAAGTCCTCACCACCAGCATGATGACATTAGGAAAGAGGGCCTTGGAGAGATAATTGAGTCATGAGCAAAGAGCCTCACGACTGGAGTGAGTGCTTTTATACAAGAGACCCCAGAGAGCTTGCTCATTCTTTGTGGCTTGTGAAGATACAACATTAACAGACTGAAATCTCAGAGAGGGACCCTGATCATCAGACCCCAAGCACACTGACACCCTGACTTTGGACTTACATCTTTGAACACTGTGAAAGATAATTTTTTTGTTATTTATAAGCCACACAATATATAGCATTATTATAACCATCCAACTAGTATTATGCATGCAAATATCTGGATATTAAGGATGTTTTGTGTATTGATTTGTTAGTTGTCATATATATATATATATATTAATACTCTAGAATTTCTAAAGTTTTAATTTTTACTAGAAGCAAAAAGTATAATAAATATATTTTATCTTTCACATCTAACATTTCTTTATTGCCTTACATACTCAGAGGTGAGACCACCATTGAAAGTCCATAAACACTGATTTACTACCACCACTCTTTTCTAAAAAACAAACACAATAAAACCCAAATAATGTATCACTCTCTTTCTATCTTAAGATATTTGTCTAGATTCAGCTACTACTCCTCCCTGAGAAGGCTTTATTTTGGCTGGCTCAGGCTGTCTGGTGCAGCATATGGTGCTGGGAATCCAACCATGGTCCCCTGCACCTGACTGAGTTTGCCCAAGCAGGTACTTTAAACAGCTGAGCTAACCCGCAAGCTGCCTATCTATATTTTGTAGTACCAGGGATTGAAATCAGGACCTTGCACTTGCCAGGCAGGCTCTTATCCTACTGAGCTATCTCCCTGGCCTACCACTCTTCCCTGAAAAGATTATTCCTGGACCTATATATAAACAGGAACGTAACATCTGAGAGAGAAAGAATGGGTGTGTCAATCCAGCAGATGTCATACCTGTGTTTTGCTGTCAGGTTTTTATTTCTTTATTTTCCCAGATAAAGGGACAAAAAAATCATCAAACCAGCAATAAGTGGAAAAACAGAACAGGATCTCTTCTAATATGCTGTTTCACAGTCTTTGTCTTTATCTGCAAAAGTTTAAGGTGCTGGATCTATAGTTATAGGTCATGATGGAAGCAAACTTTAGAGACACAACTTAAAAGTGCTACCTGGCCTATTGCACCTACCTAACCTAAAACAGGGTGACTAGATGTCTCACTGAGCCAACATACTTTGGGCTAGATAAAAAATTATAAAATCATTCTATCTGTAGATCACACATGTGGCATGTCATAACTAAACCACATCTAGTGAAACAAGTGATAAGATAGCTTTGGCCATCATGATCATCACAGTGGAAAGTATACTTTTTTAAACTTTTATTTGAAAATATACATCTTGATTTTCTGTGTTTCTGGTTAAGCCCCAGTTTCTTCACCCATAAGATAAACACAAGGGTATGAATTAATTGATCTCCAAAGTTTGGTGGGGGGGAGTTGGTATATTAGAAATGTATTTTTATATCTTTTAGTGATTTTTCTATTATGAGAAAATTATTTAAGTCATCATTATTTTAAAGGTCAGTTACAAAATGGAGGCTCAGGGCTGTAGCTCAGTGGGATGGCACCTGCCTGGCAGTGAGGACCTGAGTTCAATTCCCCATAGACCCTCCCACCAAATGGACAGAAAAGTGCTTTATAAATTGTATGGTGGTATACAAGCAACAAGCGCCATTATCACTGAAGATTTCTTATACTTTCTTTTAGAAAGAAATTAAACAGTTTTGTGGATTTTCAGAAGAGTTGGGTTATGGGAAAGGGTTCCCACTGTCCCACACATTTGTACACATATGAGGGATTTGTAATGACAGTAAGACTTGCTTGGCAGGACGTAGGATGTGAGCAGGATACCTTACATGCACACAGAAATATACAAGTACACAACAGTTTCTGGTAACAACCAATATTTGGGAGTCTCTAGCATCCATAATTAAAAGGCCAATTGATGTTTTCTAGGGGAAAATTAGTCAACTCATGATTTTACAATGTGCCTTAAAAGAACTCATGATCTAAGGCTATAGCTCAGTAAAAGAGCACACGCTTAGCATCCACAGGCCCTGGGCTCAATTCCCAGTACTATAGGATTTCTAAAAATTCATGATCTATTCTCTGTTTTCATGGAATTTAAGCTTATTGTATACATAGGTCTTCACCTGAGGAACAAAGGATAAAACACAGTCATTAGGAAAAGTTAATTAAACCTAACAGACATCTTAAACCATTAGAACTCTCTACTATTCTACGTCTTTTAGAGAATCTACTTTTAAAGAGACAAAGTCTAGGATAAGACTCTGAGTTTATGTTATCTTGTGACTTTTTTCTATGCATCTCAGTTACACTTGCATTTTTTTCTCCCTTACCTACAAATGAGTTATTCATTTGCCTAATCTCTCCCCCAGAATTTATCCTTCCAACCCAAGCATCAGCACACTTCTTCCATTGAGGAACAGGTAATACATACTTTAGATCTTGAAGATCATATACTATCTATTATATGTTGTAACTCATAGTTCTGTGGTTGTGACACAAATGCGGTAACAAACAGGTATCGCCATATTAGAACATAATAATATTCATGGACACTAAAATTTGAACTTAAATTTTTATACCTTTTACTGGTCACAAAATATTATTTTTCATTTCATTTTATTTCAATTATTTTAAAACAGAAAACCTATTCTGAGCTCACAGGTCGTACAAAGATGGCAGTCTGCCAGCTCAGAATACTACTCCTCCTCTGTCAGGAAGGATTAAGGACTGAAATACAATCATCTCATCATCTCTCAAGGTTCATTTTGGTGCACCTAGGAGACTTCCTAGCACCTAGGAGACTTCCAAAATTTGGAAGGAAATGATAGAAGGAATGGAAAGGAGATATTAGTCACCTCACTGTTGCCAGAACAAAATACCTTACACTTACAACTTAAAGGAAGAAAGATTCATTTTGGTTCATGGTTTTAGAGGTTTCATCCATGGTTGGTTAGTTAACTCCAAAGCAGAAACATCATAGTAGAAGAGCATTCACAATAGGTCATTTCTTTCACACTTATGGTGGATGAAGTCTGAAATATTATATTATATATGTGATATTAAGTTATTGATGTATCCTACACTGTTTTCTCTATATATGGATCAATATATGTACATAAAATGCATTTTTTGGCAGAACTGGGGATTGAATTTAGGCCCTTGCACTTGTCAAGCAAGCACTTATTCTACTGAGCTATATCCCTAGCCCCAAAGGTCATCATTTTTTTTTTTTTTGGCGGAATGGGGGATTGAACTGAGGCCTCTGTGTGTGCTTGCCAAGGAAGCACTTATTCTACTGAGCCATCTCCCTGGCCCCCTTAAAATGCATTAAGAATAAATGCTTAAATTCTGGTGATGATATGCTTTGTATCCTGCATGGTAAATTACACAACTCACATACTTTCCTTGACCTCAATCATTGTTTGCATTCTCTCTCTCTCTCTCCCCCCTCTCCTCCTCCAGTCAGCCAATAAATCATAAGTTCTGTAGATCTTCTACTGCTATATGTTTCTATTTGCTCTCTTTTCCAGTGTCAAAGCACAACCTTTTGCATCTCTTGTCCATACAACTGCAATAACTTGCCAAATATACTTCTGTCTTTGCTGGTTCTGCTCCCTACCAAAGCAATCAATGCGTACCTTCCCGAGTTATCTTCCTGAAGCAAAGATGTGAACATGCAATTTTCATGTCAAAAAACTTGCAATGGATCTCCACTGCGTGTAAATTCTAAACTCTGATGATGGTCAAGATGTTTGCTATCTCTCTGTCTCTTTCTGTTTCTGTCTCCCCTCTCTGTCTTCTCTCTCTATCTCTTTGTCCCTGTCTCTTTTTCTCCAACTATCTGTATGTATGTATGTATGTCTCTCCTCTCTCTCTCTCTCTCACACACACACACACATGCACACACATACATACACATCTTGCTTCTCTTCTTTTCTCTTGTGCTTACACACTTGTACTCAAGTTCAGCATTTAGAAATTGTTCTCTAGGATCTAGTGTGGAGGACCCACTGAGAAGCTCTCCTTGAAAGAAGAGTGACTGTTTCCATTTTGACCAAGCCTGATCCTATTTCCTCATATTGTTATGCAGAGAGCTGGCTAGGACTTCTGTTTATCCTTCAATTGGCCTTAAGCAATGTGTATTGGTCTAGCTGAGGTGCTGGTGATAGTCTTTGAAGGTGGCATGCGTGTTCCCCTGGTAAACCTGCTGCTTCTTAATGTGAACTGGGTCGAGACAGGATGGTAGAGCTAATGCTCCACACTGTCAGCTGGGATCGAGCCTCGAGATAGAGGCCACGACTTCCTGGGGCTTGAAAGACTACATCAAAGCTGAAGCACCAGACTTTCCAAAACATTAAACACTTTATAATGCAGATCACTCTCTGCATATCCTCTCTGCATATGGCAGAGGTAAATGTAGGCCCCACACCTAGCTCAGCTCACAGTAGTCACCTACTTGCCACAATTCTCAGTCCTCAAGCCACTCCCCCACTGAATAAAAACCGGGTGAGGCCCTGGGTCACTCTCTTGGTTCCAGGAAGCCACCTTTGTGGCTGGACCTAGAGCCCCTCAACTCCCCGATGATTAAAGATATAATTTAGTGTCTTCATTTTTCGCTGTGTGTTACATGGAAAGCGGTAGATTGGAATCAACTTGACAGGATTCCATATGTAACTCTAGGATTACAAATATTGATTTTTTGGACTGAGACGAGGACCTGGTAGAGTCTTCTACATCTAGGAGTGTAGCTCAGTAGTACAGCACACTCTAGATTTGATTCCCAGTATAAAAAGCAATAAAAAGCACTATGTTCTCTAAACAAATGCCCCTACTTTTCTTTAATCCATCTTGGTTCACACTTATCCCTTTCTAATCTTCTAGATGCTACCTATAGGGGTTATGATTCCTTCCACTTTAAGTTGCACTGAAAATCTGTATTATGTAAGACTATAGGGAGCCCAGAATATTATGGCTCATAATTTGTGCAAAACTATGTGATTAAATCAATAAAGTAGTCAATAATTTCCTCTGATGTTTTCCTGGTCCCAGGACATCTAAATGTGCTGACAACTGACAATTTAAAATTGAAATGCTCCACCAAATCAGCTGAGGAAATAGCTTGCTCAGACCAGCAGGCTCAGCATCTGAGGTGGACAGGGACGGGGCCCAGTTGGAACTGTCCTTGCTTCCCCTGCCTCTTCACAGAGATGTCAGACAAGCTTTCGCATAGCAGAGAGGTGATGTGCTGTACGCTGCTCCAAAGAGAAACAAGCTGTTCCATTCAGTGCCGGGCTCTGCGCCAGAGATGCCTCCTGTTGTCCAGTTAGCCTTCCAGGAGCTCCGCGAGACAGGCGTTCTAACTAGCCTTACTTTCTAGCAGAAGTCAGAGATCCAGCAGTGTAAGTTCTGGAGATCACGATGCTCCCAGAACAAGTCTATCTGGCTCAAAAACGCTGCCTCTGCACTTATATGAGATCATATAGACGGGAACAGTACCAGGACCACTTTCAGTCTGAGGTACTATAAAGCGCTTTTGTGCAGGGGTCAAGAGCCTGAGCTCAGTGATCCATGGAAGTGTCTCCTAGCGGACAGAGTCCAGGAATGGATGAAGGTTCAGTTTTGTTGTCGACTGGTTGACTGGAGAGATAGCTAAGAGACGAGGAGTAAAACACTTTTCTAGATGTGTCTGGGTGGGCCATGGGGGCACGACCTAGGGGACAATATCTGATCCCTAGCCCCTCCTCCCAGTGTTTTTCCTCTGCTCTCTGCTTCCTGGCTGCCAGGAAGTGACCAGCTTTGACCAGTGACAACTAAATGCTTTCACTATGATAGTGCTACCTAGTTCCAAGAAAACCTCTGAATCCATTAGCCAAAGTGAACCTCTCCTGCTTTAAGTTGCAGGTGTCTGGTATTGTGTGATAGCAACAGAAAGCATGTGAATGTAGAATCTGTATTTGAAAAGGCTGTCAAAAAAAGGTTTCCTCCTTATTCTGACTATTAGAACTAACTTTTTCTTTGAGGGCTGGCAATAAAACCCAGAAAGGCCAATTCAGCCACTACTTTTCATTTGAATTGAATTTCAATAATTTATTTTCATCTTCAACCCCACTCCTACCTTTCGGTAGTGCATTTTACATCTTTTCCCATCAGGTATAACTTTTATTATTTTATGCTTATACACACAGTCTTCAAAATCAGACCATAAATGTTAACAGTAGTAATCAAGTATTTTCTTTTCAATATAAGCATGTGAGCAGACTTTCCTGGGCAACAGACTACAACAAAACTTAATGGGTTAGGGAACAGTTAGTGTTACACTGATCTACATTGGATTTGACTAGGTTTGATTCCAGGCCGAAGATTATATTTAAGTTGCCTTCTGTTAGTTCTCATTCTTCTGAGATCAGCACCTCTAACTGAGTCACATCCACTAAAAGTCCACAGGCCAAAGCCAGGTAGAGGGCAACCCCAAAGCTATAGAATGAAGAAGTTTATTAATAAGCCAGTGACAAATACATGTTACAAAGTGCACACTTGGGACCAAAACTTCAACCCACAACACCATTCAACTAAACAGAATTTTATGTCCTACTTCCCACTTGATTATATTCTCACCGTACCAACATAAAACTGAAACCTGCCATGCACTAAACATAGAGCCTGGCATTTTAGCAACCAAGATATTTATGCCATGTACCATACCTATACAAAGTCAAAGTCAAGTGGAGGAGAAAAAGAAGAGAAGCTTTAATTTACTGAATACTATGTCCCAGATTCTGTGCTCAGTAAATCCACTGACACACGTTACAATGAACCCTACTAAAAGCCTTAGGACCAGGTCCACTGAGCATCCACATAAGAAAATTTGTCATAGACAGAGGCCCAAAATATTTAAAGTAACTTGTTCAAAGCCATACAGCTAGGAATCAACCTAGACATAACCCATGTCCAGATTATGATAATACAGAAACACAAGCAGAGAACTGTAGGTGTGTGGGAAGCATGTGGAGACCAGTAAAGGTTTCACACAGAGGATAGTCAATAAGCTGAGTCTGGAAGAATGGGTAGAAATCCACCAGTTGTATGTACGGCCTTGGAATAGAAGGGATACTGTCCAGAAAAAGCAGGTGCACTGAACTGTAGACATGTGGCAGAAGTGATAGGAAATGCAAAGAGAAAGCTGTGCAGGTAACTGGAAGCCCTGTTACAAGATGAGGACAGGAAAGATTTAGCTTTGTTTTTAAAAAGCAAGATGTGGTCTGATTAAACTTGACTTTTAGAAAGAACATATTGGTGGCAAAATAGAAAAGATATGTTTGAGCATGGACATCAAGAAACTAAACGTACATGCCTTTAGGACAAGTGGGTATTGCCAACCTGAGAAGCAGGCCAAGTGAGCCCACATAAACCAGAGTGCAGACTGAGAGTACAGCTGTGTCAGCTACCGCTGCTAGTGCAACACATGTTACCATGCTGGAGAATGGGCCCAGAGATATGCATTTTATAACTCTTTAACTTTTAAATATCTTGACTTTTAAAAATCTGTCATTCCTTTTGATCTTTGCTATCCCTAATATCATCTAAACTCAGGAACCAAATGGAGAATTGCTCTCTTGTCTTTACAAGGTTTTGTGAGCTCTTACCGCTTTAAATGGACATCAGACAAACTCACATAGTGTGGGACCTGCTAACAAGTAATTCCAGCATTCAAAATATGCTTGTCAGTGCGTGCAATACAATTATAGATACATATACACAAATGCGCAGACACACACACATACATATTAACAAACACGCATATGTATAAAGAGCAGCAGAAACACACAGAAAGCAGCAGCTGCTGCCATCACAGAGACTCCATATCTCAGCTTCTTCGCGTTTTCACACATTCTTCCTTGAAACAAGCAAAAAGGCCATGTGCAACCTGTGGTCAAACTTAAGTCTCCTGGCTGGGCTTTCTTTCATGATTTTACACCCCAGACCCCAGAATTATCCCCAGGAAAGTGATTAGGCTTGAGCTGTGGAACTTTAGAGTTCAAAAGTGAAACATAAGCTTTGGTAGTTTGATCCATCAGTGAAAACTTTAAGACCAGATGGAAAGGGAAATGTCCCAGGAAGTGGTTTAGTAGCTGAAACCCTCTACCTTTGTGGTGATTGTTTTAATGACATACAGTCTGTTCGACCATCCTGTTTAGATAGAAGACTCCCTCTTTCTCTGTGTCCTATAACTACCTTCCTGAGTACAAAATGCTACCCCCACACACATTGCTTTAATTCTTCATCTTCTGTTTGATTTTATCTCACTGGAAATGTTCCATTTCCTTCCACCAGACACTTCTTGACAATGGAAGCTCCAAATACTTGTGGGAAGTTTCTTAATTATTTAACACATTTGTAGTCCATTTACCGGACCTGAGAAGAATATGTTCCAGAGTCTCTGAGGACTCTACAAGTACTCTCCTAGAAGCTGAAGCTTCTACCTTACTCCAGCCCTGGACCTTAGGGAGTTCAGATTTAATGGTTCTTTCATCACCTGGCCTTATAATTCACAGTAGGACTTTGTTCAGAAAACTTTCCAGTTAGATCTTTGTAATCCAAGAGTATATGTCTAATTCACTATGGCTCATTTTATGTTTAGCACCATAAATCCAGATAAATATCCAAATGTCCTACCTCCAAACTGTTTTTGTGGTATATTTGTAGTTACAAACAAAATGTTAAGTCTCTGATAAGTTAATTTAAATGTTTTAAAATGCCTGTATGGGGCTGGCCAAATAATTCAGCAGATTAAAGCACCTGTAAGCAGGAGCATGGGCCAGCGGTTCAATCCCTAGGCATGACATGCCAACCCCACCCCCAGGGCATGCTGAGATGGCAATTGAGACTGGGCATGGTGGCACATGCCTGTAATCCCAGCTCTTGGGAAGCTGTAAACAGGCAGATCACTATGAGTCTGATCTATTAGTGAGAGCCTTAACACCCTGTAGACCCTTCCCTTAAAAAAAAAAGTCTGTATGGACTTCAGACAATTTCTGGTACTGGTAAACTAATATAACAAATACTTATTATATCCCAACTTTTTATAGACACTGGACTGGAGCAAGAGTGAACAAAGTGACACCATAAATGAAGTTTTACTTAAACGCAACTACTTCATGCATTTACATATAGTCTATGGCTGCTCTCAAACTAAAAGAACAGCATTCTGTACTTGTAACAGAGACCTCATAGCCTACACAGCCTAAAGTATTTACCACCTGGCCCTATGTTAGATAGCAGACACTTTGCAGCAAGTAGTCTGAAGAATCCTATTGGTTACCATGGCTTTGACTGCAAATACTGATGATTCCTAAATTCTATAGCTTTATTTTGGCCCCTTTCCAAGGCACCATAACTGAAGAACCAATATTTTTTGGATACCTCCACCTGCCATGTCAATATTCTGTAGTGTCGTAAACTCAACTCCAACCTCACCACCATCACCATATGAGCTTCTCTTTCTATAATGTCTCCTGTCTCATTTAAGGCTGCCCTGGGTCTTCCCACAGCTCCATAATTGTCATGAGTCAAATCTGTCTCCTCCATCCTGTGCTTTGTCTCCTGCCTGGATCACTGCAAAAATTAACTCTTTCACCCTTGGAGTTCTTTTCACTTCAGCCAAGATAAGGAAAGCACAAGATATATGGCTTTTCCTACAATTTGGGACAACAGCCCTTATAGCTCTAAATATCAACCAACTCTTAACCATGCTCCAGGCAGACTTCTAGGTAATTTACATGTGGTAGGCTTTGGAAGTGTAAGATGAGAAAAGTGAGGGTCAATGAAACTGAGCAACATACCCACAAGCTTGTGATTCAAGCAAGCAGGGAATAGAGCTCAGATGCAAACCCAGGAAGTTAGATACTTAGCCACAGGTTTGGATTATGCTGCCCCTAATGACCTAAGTTTCATTTATCTTGCTGTAGTCACCAACACTGAATCCAAAATCAGTTTGGGTGATAACTTTCTCATAAGCAGGACTACTCTTCAGAAAATCTAAAGAATACTTGTAGAGTGGACATTTGCCTAATATATTAGCAAAAAGGCTGCTCACTCCCACATCTCTCCCTCCATTGTTAGATGTAACACCCAAGGCTCATCACTACCTGACTATGTATAGCTGCACTGTTCAAGGAAAACGGGATTTTAGGATGAGGCTAAAGTAGTTAAGGTAATTACAAGCTTAAGCTGGCTTTCTCTTGCATTTGTTTCAGATGAAATCCATTACTGAGTTGCATCTCTGCTCTCAGATCTGTCATTCTATAAGCTTTTATCATGAATAGCAACACACTTAAATATTCAGCAAGTGCCCTGCAGAGCACTAAATATTGAAAGCACACATAAAAGGTCATGGTCTCAATCCCCTTCCGCCTCCCTGGAATTTGCAGTTTAAGAGACAAGACCCCAAAGCTGCACTCTTGATAAAATCTAGTATAAAAATGTAGGGTTTTCTTGCCCTGTTTTTGCAACACTGACTCTCTTCTGCCTTTTGGGGTATAATCAGAAACAAAGGCAACTCCAATGACATTGTCAATTCATCTGAATAAAATATATTAGGAATTTGCTTCATACCAAGCTTTGTGCTTGCACTGAATATGATAGACAATAGTATCAAATAATCCCCATCTTCCAAGAAATTTTCTTTCTAGCTAGAATACATTACATATCTGTGTGTTTTTTCTATAGCTATAACTAAGCATCTGAGGGTGGGAAACTAATGAAGTTTATTTTGCTCACAATTTTGGAAGCCAAAAGTCCAAGAGAGTGTGGTCCAATTGCTTCAGCCTCTGGTAAAGGCCCCCCACATCCCCTGCTGCATCACAATACAATGGACGTCATCATGGCCAGAGCACCTACAAAAGAGAGGGAACATAGCCACATGTTAGGATAGGAAGTCAGAAATCGGCAAGAGGTCAGTCTTTCTCTTTTATAACCACTTTCTCAGCATAACTAACTCACTCTACAGGCTAAAATTAGTCCTTTCTGAAGGCATGTCTGTCAATGACCTAAACACACTACACTCTAAATCTTAAAGATTCTTCCACCTCTTAATGTCACTACCTTGGAGACAATGGTATATTGTCTCCAATATTCAAACAAAATACACTATTTTATTGCCTTCAAAGGTCAACACAAGTGAAACCACAGTGAATGCCGCTGGCTGGACCCCCTCTATGTGCCAGACACTGTGTTCAGCACTATAAGCCTCCAATTTGTGCAATCTTCATTGCAACCTAGTAAGGCAGTGAATATTAGCTCTGTTTTAAGAATAAGAAAGTTAAGGTGACTTGGAGAAGTAAAGAAGCTTTCTTTAAAAATATAAAAGCTAGAGTTTAATCCTACATCACTCAGACTCTGAAGCCACAGTAAGGGAATCAGTAAAGTTATTTTTTGCCTCAAAGAGTGAGTGGAATTTTGATAGGGGTAATGTGAGCCTGTGCATCTCAAGCAGACAAAAGAGCAGGAGGGAAAGCCCAGAAGCAGAGATATACAAGGTATGTACCTAGAGGAAGAAAGAAAGAAGGAATATAATTCAAGTTCATCTTAAGGACAGGTGAGGGGGTTGAGTGGATGGATAGAAGGAGGTTCTACTAATTTGCAACCACTGGCTAACCACAATGGTAGCTCCCTACCCCTCCCAAAAATATATCATATTTGAGGACATTAAAAAGTGGCCTTAGAAATTTCTGGCTTTTTTCCTGATTTTTAAATCAAATCATGCCATTCTTCCTCCAAATTGACCTATAATAATTTCAGTAAAACAAAATCTGAAGTAATTTTTCACTGAGCAAGTATCAACTTCCTGGGCCAACTGCTTGTCCTTGCAATGGTTCTTTATGCTCTGGTGATGGAGATAACAGGGACACAAACAGCTCTTCAGCTAATCACTTCTCCTTCCAAAGGAATAGTTACTGCCTTGCATCTCCACCTCATCAAAGGAGAGCCAAATTGGTCTGTGGACATTCTACTGAGATTGATATATGGCATGTTGTATTAAGGAAGTGTTTGAAGTATAGCCTTTATAAAGCATGCTTCCATTTGCTGTACTTTATAATAATCAGAGGCTCTGAGGATCAATCACAAGAATGAACACAGTATAAAGTCTACTTATTGGATGAAAAAAGGAGAGACAAGCAAGGGTAGAGCAGGAAGAAGGCTTTAGAAGTGATTTAGTTCATGTTTCCAATAATTATGCACATTTCCAAATTGTTCTGATAATGTGTTATGAACAAGACTCAAGGTCACTAGGGGAGGTGAGCGTGAATTGACTAGGCCTCTTTTCAAAGTCTCTGGATTGATGTGCAAGGGTAACCTCAAAAGTCAAAAGACTCAGATCACTGGCTCACAACAGGAAGGAACATGTAAGATCAGTTCCTGATTTAAAAGCTTAGGATGCTGAAGCCCAAGAAGTGCAGACTTAACCAAGGTCACACAGATGGTTGGCAGTGGGACAAGATCACAAGTATCTAGAATTCCAGCCGAGCATCTGTTTGTGACATCATGTTGCTTTCTTAGTCTAGAATATGACTAAAAACAAATAGTAAAAACAAGTATGGAGAGAAGAGGCCACACAAAGCTTTGAAGGAGAACACAAAAAGATATGAAGTGAGCTTTAAAGAAGAGGTAAAATTTAAATGAGCAAAGAGCAGAGGACCTTGCAGAGAAAAGGGATGCCCTCTACCTGCCCAGAATGTGCCAAGCCTGGCATCTCAGTATCAGAAAAAGAAGTGAGCAGATTCTTGTGGTGAAAAATTGCTACAGCAGTAAAATTAAATCCCCCCTTCCTCCAGGAAGAAATGTAAGCCCTTATGGAGACAAGAAATCTAAACCTTTGTGATCCAGCTTAACAATTTTAAGAAACCAACAAACTCCTTGAAAGGTTGAAGAGAGAAGGAAGAAAATGTTCCCCTTCCCTCCCACCTTAAAGGAAGAGTTTTCCCCACTGGCAATGCCTGAAAGTTTCATCCCCAGCAGGGCAGACTGGGCTGAGACAGTTCCCTGAGACATGGGAGGGGCCAAACCCAAGTTTGGCCTCATGCACTCACTAGTGGATGATGGACAGAAGGAGGCCTGAGTCACCTCCCTAAGCTTCACTCAGCTCAGGAGCCCTATCAGCTAGAATAGGATAAAGACTCAGTTGAAAAGTATAGATAATCCACCAGCTAGCACAACTCCCACCATGTGAGTGCACGCTTGACAGTCAACCCATTTGAGACTTCAGATGACTCTTGCCTTAGCCTGTCTGTCTTAAGACTGCATGAGAAAACTTAAGCCAAAATACTGAACTAAGCTCAGTAAGTCCATAAAACCAAGAACAATAGTAACTCAGTAATTTAAGACATTAAGTTTTTAGGGTCATTATAATGTAGCAATAGATAAGAACATTTTTTACAGTAAACCTTTAACCTCTGAAGTCTTCCACTTGGTAAAAGATTCTGAGAAGCATTATTCTGCTATTCGATCATGTATTTAATTGTTCCTTCATTCATGAACACCTTGGTAGAAGACACAGTTCCTGATACCATGGAGCACAAACAAGTGGTTCAGAACCAACCAATGCAAAACTAGATTTCATCAAAGCTATTGATATGCTACATAGAAATACAAATGGCTTGCATTTGGATGAACCAGATGGAGAGGATTTGAATATATGTGGATGAAAATTCATTAAATAAATAAAAATAGGGGCTGGGGAGATAGCTTCGTGTCATAAGTGCCTGCCTGGCAAGTACAAGGTTCTGAGATTGATCCCTGGTACATACCCACCCCCCAGAAAAATTAAAATAGTAAAGATAGTCAAGGTCACCAATACAAGACAACAGGAATAAGACTGCAGAAGTAAGAGAAAGCTCTTCAACTTGATTAGGAAGTAGAGAAACACAAAGAGGATGATACCAATAAGGCTGGAGGCAAAGACTGGCACATGGGTCTTTAGCAACTCTCCTTGGGTAACAGCCCTCTGAGCTGCATAGTCAATAGATTCCCAAAGGCCATGGCCACTATAATCAACATTTTTTTACTGTAGAGTACTCACCAATTGTTCCAAACTTCAAGATCATTGCTTTGAAAACCCTAAAGAACATAAGAATCAAATCTAAATAAATCTCTAAGGAATTCAAAATGCACATCTTTCTGCATGTAAAGTGAAGTTCACAATGCATTTATTTATATATTTATTTTTTTAATTTTTATTTTATTGAAGTACAAATATCAATGAGACACTTTTAAGATACCTTGACAAGATGGATGTGATAAATTAATACATTGCAAACTGTTTTCATAATGTTTTGGTATCATAGAAGGCGCATACATGATATTATACTTACAGACATTATTATAGCAGATGTCATTTTCAGTAAATTAAGAGACTGTAGCTGTTTGCGTATCTTATTTTTTATACCTGAATTACATCAAAATTCAATAATTAATACTTTCTACCTTGTTATTTCCTAGTGGTTGTCCATAGTACTAGAAGGCGAGATAAGATCCTGTCCAACCACCATTAGAGCAAATCTTGCCTCTCATAGAATTCTGTAGAAGCACGGCGTTATCTATCCCAGCTGTACTGTCCATACACACACATCATGATTCTTCCTTTCTATAACCCGTCCTTTGACTACACCTGTCAAAGACGGAAACTCCATTGTCATCCAACTAATTTAGGTGCCTAAACTCAACGACACAATCCAACACAGTCCAGAATTCCACAACAACAGTGAGTTATCCAAACAAGTCGTCCCCATCATAGCCATTTACAGCTTCATGTATTATTATGGCCCTATGGTGTATACCTCATTTTTATGCATTTCTGCTGGATTGTTAAGACCTAGATAGAGCAAGACCTATATACCAACACAGGTACATTTTGTTTCTTATGAGGTCAGTGAAGTCTCCTTAGGGTTTATCTTGTAGTCCTGTACCTTATTCTGTAGATACTTTGTCTGTGTCATCCATGTGGATGAGTAACAGCCAATGCTTGGCCAGTTTGCTTTCTGTGAGAGCTTGAGAGAAAGTTTTCTCTCCATGTGACTCTCCCCAGGCACACTATAGAACTTTGATCTTTTTCCACCGTGAATTCATAATCTCCTTGTTCAGAAAATTTGGAGCTCAACTGAGTTTCATGATGTTGCATACAGGTTCTCCTATGTCCTGAGTCTTTGCTGACCTTGAAAGGCTAGGGCCAAAATGTTGGCTGGCCTTGTGGCTCTTCTATTTCTCCAATTTTGATCTGCAAACTTAGGTTGTTAACCATCCAGTAGAAAAGCTGATTAGTATCCTTCAGCATATGCCATTCACTTTGCCTGATCTGACTCAATTGATTTTAGTTGTTGTTGTATGTTTCCATTTGTATTTCTTCTTTTTGATTCTTATACGAGGGAGACTATACGATATTTACACATGTGTGTCTCGTTCATTTCACTTATGAGTATATGTTCAAGTGGCATCTACTTCAATATAAATGCTTCAAGCTTATCATTCTTAATATCTGAGTAATACTCCATTTTATAGAAATACCATATCTTTTTCAACCATTCCTCATGTGATGGACATCTTGGTTGTTTCCAAGATTTTGCGATCACAAGTTGTGCTGCTCTAAACATAGGTACACATATATCACTATGATACAATGTTTTCAGTTCCTCTGGGAACATTCTCAGTAGGGGGATAGCCAGCTTGAATGGGATTTCTAGTCCTACTCTTTTGAGGAGTCTCCACACTGACCTCTACAATGGTTGTACCAGTCTACATTCCCACCAGCAGTGGAAAAGTGTTCCCTTTTCCCCACAAACTCTCAAACATTTGTTGTTGGTTGATTTCCTTATGATAGCCATTCTTTCTGGAGTGAAATGGTTATCTCAGTGTTGTTTTTATTTGGATTTCACAGATGACTAGCGATGTGGAGCTTTTTTTTTTTTTTTTTTTTTTTTTTTTTTTTTTTTTTTTTTTTTTT
>PVKA01013216.1:0-55546 GCA_004027165.1 Ctenomys sociabilis
AATAAGTACCATGCAAAAATAAAAAGAATTGTGTGACTTAATATAAAATAACTATTGTTCTTTTTTAAAGTGACTGGTTTTCTTTTAGAAAAGGTGAATCTTCAGTGTTTGACCAAAATGTCACTTTCTCTTTGAAGAAGTTCTTAGTTTTTACTGAATTAAAGCTCACTTTGGAGATTTTATGGCTCTTTATCCTTCCTGCAAGTATACTATGTGTCCCGTAGTGTAGCTATTATTTGGTACTCATCCCACAAATTAAAATAGTCTTTCTTTAGTGGATTGATTCTTTCAAATCAGTATCTGATTGAAAGAATTAATAGGGGCCGACTAGACAGCTCAGTGAACTACACCTGCTAAGTCAAGCACCTAAATTCAATCCCTTACAACACATGCTGTGTTGGCCTTGCCCTCAGGTAGGCTGATCCTGGGGCAGAGTCTGGGCATAGTGACACAGCCCTGTAATCCCAGAGCTGGGGAAGCTGAAAACAGGAGGATCACTATGAGTCTGATCACTACAGTGAGACCTTCTACCAAATGCATTAAAAAAAAAGAAAGTTCAACAATGGAGTGCCCATCTCTGACAGGTGTAGACAAAGGAAGGGGTATAGAAAGGAAGAATCATGATGTGTGTGTAAAGACAGTACAGTTGGGCTAGATAATGCTGTGCTTCTACATAATCCTATGAGAGGCAAGATTTGCACTAATGGTGGTTGGACAGGATATCATGTCGGCTTCTAGTACTATAGACAACCACTAGGAAAATAACAAGGTAGAAAGTATTAATTATTGAATCTTTGATGTAATTCAGGTATAAAAAATAAGATACACAAACAGCTACACTCTCTTAATTTTCTGATAAGAGGCATATGTTATAATAATGTCTGTAAGTATAATATCATGTATGCACCTTCTATGACACCAAAACATTATGAAAACAGTTTGTATTAATTTATCAAATCCATCTTGTCAAGGTATCTTAAAACTGTCTCATTGATATTTGTACTTCAATAAAACAAAAATTAAAAAAGAAAAATAAAAGTTCAACAGTTCAGAGGTACATGTTAAAAGTACTGAGGACACTGAAGATGCAAATAGGAAATAAACAAAATGTATAACATATATGCGCCTCAGATATATTTCTGCTTTTACATAAATATATTTAAATTTGATTCTTAAAGTTATCATTTGATCCAATTATAATATCAAACTAATATTAAAAGTAGATTGAAAATCAATTGTCTATTATTTCTAGTTTCTTAAAGCATAATTGAGAAATAAAAATAAAACAGGATGTATCACACAAAAATATACAAAAACTAAAAACTTGTCAACCAGGTATTAAAGTCAGAGAATATTTTGATGTTAAACAAGGAAACAAGGTACTAATTTGTGTGGAATGTGTATATTGAAGCATTTCCAAATTTAAATGCCAAGACACCAAATATCCCAGAGGCTGTTAGGAATGCTTGACTCTAGCCAAACCTAAGATGAGGAGAATGAAGAAAATGTAATGCATTGTAAATAAATGGTATTTAAAAGTGTTCTTTTCTTTCTTGAAGAGTTATGTTTTGTGGTAACTATGCAAAGCTATGTTGAAGCCTCTGAAGTAGTGCTTTCAATGTATTTCTGGGTGCAGCAAAAAATGACATGAAGAAATTAGTCAGCAATCAGTAATGAAGAACCTTGACTACACCGTATGTAGTATAGCTTTCCTGTGCAAAAATGTTTCCTTATTGTCATTCTACCATTTACTGTGATGTGTACACTAAATATAAATATTATATTTATTTCAAATATTATTAGTTATTCAAGGGTGCAAGAAAACATAAGCTGAAACATAAATGAAAGGAAATGCAAGACCACCAACCAGTCACTTCTTCTGTCAGGATTTTCTCTTACCTAGATTAGCATGTGAGAGCTGGCTAAATAGCTCAGCAGATTAAAGCACCTGCAAGCAGGTACAGGGGCTGGGGGTGTGATCCCCAGGCCTGCTGTGCCAGCCCCACACCTGCAGTGCACTGAGATGGCAATTCAGACTGGGCATTGTGGTGTGTGCTTGTAATGCTAGCTCTAGGGAGGCTGTAAACAAGCAGATTACTACAAGTCCACTGTAGTAGTGAGACCTTGAACACCCTGTAAACCTTTCCTTAAAAAAAAAAAAAAAATCAGTGTTTGGTCTCAAACAGTAGCTCCATCACTTCTAGAGGGAAAGTCATTTCACTGATGAAAGCTGTTCCATTCATTCTCAGTTACATAGCTTACACACTTCTTGCGAAAGCACCTTGCCAGTAGTTATTTTGCCATAGCAATCCTAAACTGTCAGCATCCTGCAAAAACCATCCCTTAGATGAGGTCTCTCTCTCCTATGTGCAGTGCCAATAGTTTATCAGCAGCATGTTCATAAGTCACTTTCATTTTTCCCTTTTCTTCTGTGAAAGGAGAAAAGATTCCATACCATAGCTTCCATGTGACTCTATCCCTTTCAGTGATTAGTTTCTACTTATCCTCCAAGACTAGCTTCAAGTTTTGTTTGTATGATACCATTTCCATACCACCTTTCCTGACCTGCCTACTGCTGTGAAGAATGCCTTTTTATGTACTATTAGAGGACCTTGTCTTTACACACAACTAAGATTCTGACTTAACTCTAGTCAGGTCTCTGAACTTTCTGCTGGACCTGCACCCTTCTTTGTGAAATCTAGTTTTAGGAAAGTGCCATGCTAAGTTCATGGGTTGCTGTCATGTGTAATTATTGTGAACACAATTGCTGATTTTCTGCTTCTATGTGAGTTTTTTAAAGGCAGGGATTTTCTATTAACTATAGTACCTAAAATCTTTAAGTTCATGTATGGATGCCATTGCATAGCTATAAATGTTTGTAGTATCCAATACAATAAAATAACAGTAGCAAAATATTTTCCAGAGTTGTTACTGGCTCAACAAGACTACTAAGTAACTTTGAGTTTACATAGCTGTTAAAATATTTGAGATCTCTGAGAATGTAAAAAATATTGAATGAATTGTTACTAGAGCATAACCTTTATAAATAATATTGTTTTTTGATAAAGCTTCTTAAACTTTTGCATAATAGAATTTATTATAGAATTTAATATATGCTGGTTTTAAGTTCTGCTCGTTATAGTTTATAACCTATGCTTACTTTGCCTATATGCAATCTAAAAATGAGTTGACATCATGCTTTTAATTATAGCAAATTAAGTTGTTTCATAATTTCTACAGTATGATGCCTGTAATATTAATCAGACCAAATCATCACATTACATAAAGTTAATCATTAAAATGATGATCATTATTGCATGCTATGGCACACTATTTTTATTTCGCTTGGCATCAACCATATATCTTTCTTGAATATAGAGGAGAAAGTCAAATCTAAGAAATGTGTTTTATCACTTTCTTTATACTGTGTGAAAATAAAGTGACAGACTGATTTATTGAACCTAAAAAGATGCAGACTTACAGCTTCTTCTCATGTTATTCCCTTAAATAATTACTACTGGAGATAAAGTGAGAAAGGCCTGAGTATTTATGTGTCCTGATTGCCCCTTACACAAGTAGTATATAAGGCATTCATGCACCAAATTCATGGAGTTACTGATTGTTAGTGATCACTGACAAATTTTAGATCACAAATGGCAGCAACGATTATTTAGCACAAAGGGCTTGTTAATTTGAATAGTGAAACATTAAGACTCTCTGCATGTGGTCAGGCCACTCATCAATCTCTTGCATCATTTTAGGATTACAGTGCAACTTGCAACTAAGGAGGAAAAGTAGTTTGTTTTTTCTTTTTAATCTAACAGCATAAAAAGATTTGACCATGTGTGCTGGTGCATATGTGTAATCCCTGGAGATTGAGTCAGGTGAATTCAGAAGTCAAGACCATACAGGGCAATTTAGTAATTTAATGAGACTCCATAAAAGGCAGAGAGAGAGAGAGAGAGAGAGAGAGAGAGAGAGAGAGAGAGAGTCAGAGAGACAGAAAGAGACAGACAGACAGACAGACAGACAGAGATGTATGCTCTGGTTGGGTAATTTGTCTGTTACTTGATTGATTTGGGTGCTTAGTAGTTATTCATTTAATGTATAACTACTTGGCTGACCTTTTATTAATTTGAACATCTTATACATTTTTAAATAATTTATTATTTAGCTGGGAAAACAAAAATTAAAGGGCTACTGTGTGCCATTCAATTCGTTAGACACAGAGAGATGGACCTAGGCCCATCTTGATGCCCTTCATGTTGTGTACTTATTTGCTTGACTTCTGCCTGAAAGTTCATTTGCTTTCAATTATTAGCTGTTGACTATTTCCAAATTTGTCCTACATATTAGGGGATAGAATGTTCAACAAGATTGACGTTTTTATATTTCAGAGTCCTGTGATAACCTAACAAATTAACTAGATTTGCCTTGAGATCATGTGCTCTATGTTTCTACTCTTCAGTTTTTGGACCAGCACTCTCTTTCTTCCACACTTACTCTTCCTCTTATTCCAGGAATATCTATTAACTCAGTTTTAGGCTTGTAAATCCATCCCTTAACTACTACACTTCATCATTATAAGATATAGTTTCACTTAAATAACCCTGGGAAGCCTGAATCTATCATTCCCACTGCTGACAGCCTTTGTCTAGCCAACTTTCTGTCTTTAACTGCATACTTCCATGCTCCACTTTGCTGCATTTGAGTTTTAGCAACTACAACCATTAAAATTCATTCTTTGATTTACTCTGTTGTCAATCTCCTAGAGGAAGAGCATATAGAATTAGTTTCAGCCAGATTAGGGTTCTAGTTGAGTTTGTCATCACTCACTGTATCTTTATTTTATTCTCTGAGCCTTTGGTTTGCTTCTGTAAAAATGACATATGAGAGCCAAACATAGGACCAGGGAGATAGCTTGGTAGAAAAAGTGCTTGCCTGCAAGTTAACTCCTGAGTTCAATCCCTAGTACCAAAAAAAAAAAAAAAAAAAAAAAAAAAAATTGCCAAACATGATAAAACATACATAAATTATAGCTACTTGGAAAAGGGAGGCAGGAAGATCATATGTTAAAGGCTATTCTGGAAAACATAGCATGGTCCCATCTTGAAATAAAATAAAAAGGGGTATGGACATAGTTAAATGATGAAAGGTTTACTTTGCATGAATTTCTGGATAGAACATCGTCAAAATAATACAAGTTCGGAATGCCTTATATGAGAAGCATAGTACTTAGAGTTGAGATTTTTTTAAATGGAATATTTGTGTAAACATAGTGAGATAGATTTAACAGTGTAATCCTATCTATACATAAAATTCATTTGTTTCTTGTATGCATACCATGAAGTTAAGTTAAAAAAAAATTAAGTCAGCCTATGCCTTCATTGCAACTCGTTACATGAGGTCATGTGGAGAATTTGTCCCTGGAAGCCTCATGCCAGGGTCCAAGAAATTTTGGATTTTTATATTTATTTATCTATTGATTGATTGATTGATGGAAATGGAGATTGAACTCAGGCCCTTGCTCTTGTCAGGGAAGCACTTATTATACTTTGCTATCTTCCTGGCCCCTTCTGACATTTATATTCAGGATGCTGAACTTAAAATGCTTCTTCATACACAGTATTTTGAGTTGGGCTGGCCAAAGAAGAGTGTCTGCAGCTAGGTGTTACATTCTCCTCAGTCAGGACTATGCCAGTCTCACGTTGGGCTTTTATGTGACAGTAGCACACAAAACTGGTTTAAAGCAGAATATTTCATTATAAATAATATTTAAGTATTGCATTTAAGATTTACTCTGTGCTACAGTTGTCCATCTCCTAAAGGAAGAGCATATAGAATTGGTTTCAGCCAGATTAGGGTTAGATGATAAATGTTATACATAAAGCACTTAAAATGCCTGGTATCAATATACCAGGGCTGGCCAAATAACTCAGTGAACTGGCAGAGTGCAGTGGCAGAGGTTTGATCCCAGGTGTGCCCTACTGGCTCCACTCCCAGGGTGCCCTGACACATCCAATGAGACAGCATGGATTACTCCTGTAATCCCAGTGCTTGGGAGGCTGAAAACAGGAGGATTACTATGAATCCATCCTGTATAGTGAGGCCCCATAGACCCTGTACTAAAACACATTTAAAAAATTCATTATCATTATTTTTATCTTTATTAAATAATGGAAGTCTCATTCCAATTTTAGTGTAAATGCTGTTCAAGTGAGCACTAAATATTGAAAGTCAATTCCTATGTAGTACACAAATAATTCAAAGAATATTTGACTTTACAGATTTCTTCACCTGTCCTATATTCTCATTGCCCTAATTTTGTTTACTGAAATAATCTTATTATTTATTATGATCTTAGTATCTCTTTTCTCAATATAATACCATATTTGTCAACAAATATGTGTTCAAATAAAGTCTTCTTCTCTTTATATGTATTTCCTTTCTTTTGTGAAATGAAAAATGTACTTATTTATTAACAAACAATGTGTATCTGCAGCTGAGTCATCTAGTTCTACATACTTCAGAACATTCTGAAGTTTCCAAAGCAGAGATTGAGAACAATTTTGTGGGGTCAATGCTCATAAGGCCCACATTCCACGTACTATCAGATAGTTGGCAGATAAGCTAACTACTTAAATACTTGTCAACCTTAGTGCATTATAAACATCCAATGTGAGTAAAGTATATATTAAAACCATTTCTTTATGCCCAGGATGGTACAAAGGTTGGATTCCTCAAAAGACAAAATCTATGTAAAGAACGTGTTCATCACTAAACCAGTCATAATTTTTTAATTGTGTGGGTTTTTTTTTTAGCGTATTAGTACAGGGTCTACAGGTTCTCACTTCACAGATGAGACTCCTAGTGGTTCTCCTGTTTTCAGTCTCCCAAGCACTTGGATTACAGGCATGCACCACCATGCCCAGTCTCCAGTCATGATTTGTCTCCAGTCATGATTTGTGTTTTAGGGTTGGGAAGGTCTATTAGTTAGCAGTGTCTAATTTTTCTTTCCAAATTTCATAGCAAATATGCCAAGCTCTGTGTGACTTGCATGTATAACAATAGGCACTGGGTGTTAATAGATAAGAAAAATGGAATAACGCAGTACAGACCTTAAATCAATCTGTGACATATACACTGGCAAATGTGCAGCACGGTTTTGTATTTTATTTATACCTTCCACGAAAATAGTTCCATTATAAATATACACTGTGTATTGATTTATTCAAACCATAAGCATTTGGCATTGTTATACAATCCAGTGTGACATTATCATCAAAATTTAGCATCGCTTGACATTTTGGAAACATAATAAACTTGTTTATGCTGATGAGTTATAAGGTGTTACATTACTGAAATGTTTCAGAATTGATACAGAGAAGACTCACCTTGCCTAGCGGTACCATATTTATTTTGTAATTCATATGATTCAAGAGATAATGTGTCTTCCAGAAGCCATACATTTTTATAGGAAACTCAAAAGGTGTCTAAAGTTTGTCTTTGTCCTTAAGTTTTTTGATCCATGTCCTTGAACCAACTTTCTCTAGGAATTATGTATCTGTTTCTAAGTGGTATTGAATACCAGTAGAGTAATTGAAATAAGTCAGAGAATAGCAGCTATAAATAATTAGCTTTGATTGGTGACTTCTCTAGGGTAAGATCTGTTCTAGATGCTTTACATTTCTGAATTGCTTTAAATCACACCACATACCAAGTAGTCAGGTGCTGTTATTCCCATTTTATATATATAAGGAACCCATCTCAGTAGAAGCATGTTTTAAAACCTGATTCATTTCCACTATGTAAACTGTCTGCATAGTGAGATGTTCTAGCTACTTTGTTTTCTGTGTTTTACTCCCACATTATCTCACATTTCGAGGTCTCACTACACAGATCAGACTTGTAATAATCCTGCTGTTTTCAGCCTCCCAAACCCTGAGGCTACAGGCATACCCAGTCTCAATAACCAGGAGCTTGGGCTGGCACAGCTTGTCTGGATCAAACTCTGGTCCCTGCCTCTGCCTAATCAAATGCTTTAATCTGCTGAGCTATCTGGCTGGCCCTGCAGTCCAATTTTTAAAGAAAATATTTTAAAAAATCTACAGATGCAGACTGAATTGCTTCAAATATATATATAATTAAATACAGTTTCCAAGTTGTGCATTTTATACTCTCTATTTACATAGTAATTTTTTGTTTATTGTTCTTTTATATTCATTTCATAATCATACTCTACCTTGTCTATCTTGTAACAACAGGCACAATAGTCTCCCAGAGGAGATTGAAATTGTTCTTTTTGGCAGAATGAGGGATTGAACTCAGGCCCTTGGGCTTGCCAGGGAAGTGCTTATTCCACTGAGCCACCTCCCCATCCCCCCCTTTTTTTTTGTACTTTGTAATATTAATAGGATAACCAGATGTGGTAGCAAAAACCTGTAATCCCAGCAGTAGGGAGCCTGAGGCAGGAGGATCACTGAGAGTTCAGGGCCAACCTGGGCTAAAATGTGAGTTCAAGACCTGGTGGAACTGCATAGGGAAACTTTGTCTCAAAAAGGTGAAATAAATCAATAAATATGAAAAATAATAGTTTGGGATATTATATAGATATATGTAGATATATGATATCTATGTATAGATATATAATATCCCAAACTATTATTTGAGATACTATATAATATACTATAGTAGATATAAATATACACTATAGATATATATATAGTATATACATGTATATGTATATATAATATCCCAAAATATTATTTGAGATACTATATGTATATACATTATATATATGTATATGTGTGTATATATATATATATATATTATATATATGGAGAAACATAATTTATGATGAAGAGTGCATGCTATAGACTGCTAGAAATTTTAGCTTTAGTTAAGAAGGCAGGGTTCACAATGTGACACAACTGGGCCAGGAGATTGCACAGCTAGGAACTTGTTAGACACAGGCAACACCTAATTCCTCCTTAGCCAAGTCCGCAAAATTAGAAGCTAGCATTGGGCCCATTCAATCTCTAGATGATTCTGATGTGCGCCAAAGAAACTTTTGCTTGCTCCAAGACAAGTCAGAAATAAGTCCAACATTGCACAGGTTTCCTTAGGTCTCAGTTTTTCCATCTTGATTTACCTCAAATAATTTTTCACATCGCACATAGAATTTTTCACCCTCTTTCCTCAGAAGACCTACTATGCACCCACCTGGCTTACACAGTGACCAGAGAAACCTCTTCTGTCGGTTATTATTTATTTTTTAAATGGACACTGAATACTAATTCAGATTTGATGGTCAGAATCTTGGGTGCTGAATCCACTGTAGCTCTTGAAATTCCCTTGGGGAGGACAGTGAAAGATGAGAAAAGGAGGACAAAAATCGGGATGCAGGAAGCTCAGGACCCTTGGAGCTCTCTCCTTCAGGAGGAAAGGAACTGCCCATGCAGTGCATTTCCTAATACAATCAGCAAGCTGTGAGGATAGGTGAAGCACCTCTCCTGCTGGAGGAAGGACCTGCCTGACAACTGATTTGTCTGGCTTGCCAGGGTGCTCCAGTTCTTGGGGCCGCCTCCTGTGATCGACTCTCCACACTTGGATTTTTCCAAAAACAATGAGCAGGAAATATAGCAATAAATAAATTTTGACATTGTGTGTAATTAAGCATCTTTTTTCTGCATTTGAAACCCAGAGTGTCCTGTTTTATGGAAGAACAGAGTACTGCTGAAGAGAGGAAAGAAACAGAAATATGTCAGGAGGAGCGTGCTTGCTTCTTTTGCTTCAAATTTTCATTTTCTCTGCTTTTATAAGAGAATGTTTTTAATTTCTTATTTTCACAAAAGTTTCTATAAAGCTTTTCTCCTACCTGCTAGTCTAATCATGTACCTGTACAGATTAGCTCACTCACTTTATTGACTTTTTTCAAACTTACATATATAAACAGTATTAACAAATAAAATTATTTATTTTTATACACTGTTTGATTTAAAGACATGGATCTTAGTGTACAGAAATTAAAGCATTGGGAGACCAGGCTAAAAATCTCACACATTGAAAAGTGGAGGAAATTCAGTATCTAAAACAAATCTTCTGACACAATGTTCTTTAAACGTTCATGTGATAGTTTTAATTCAAGATGCCCTGAAATCAGGAATTTATAAATTGAATTTATAGAAAGCTGATAACTGGAATTCAGTTTTGGTAGAAGATAAAATTCATTAGTGCATAATGGTAGTGGGTTATCTGTATGGCTGGCAATATTAGAAGTTGTTGACTTGAGCCTTTTGCAACTCAGCATATTTATTTTTTATACCTCAGATTTATATTTTTCTGCCTGATGGTTAAGACCAAGATAAAGCAAGACCTATGTAACAAGAAATGCAACTTTTGTATCTGATAAGTCAGTCAAATTCCCTCAGGAATTACCCTGAAACCTGGACTATATTGGATTATTTTGCTGAATTCACACACCTACAATATTTAAATGGCAATGGAATACCCATCTCTGACAAAACTAAACATAAAAGGGATACAAGTGAAGGACCATTTAGGATGTGTATACACAGAATAGTTAGGACAGATATACATCTACTTTGTCTTAATTCAATGAGAAGAAAGATTTGTACTAATAGTATTTGGACAGAATATCATGTTTGTATCTTGTGCAGACATAATAACCACTATGAAGACAACAATATACAAGGTATTAATTTTTGAAACTGTCCTACTAATTGGTTTTGAAAATGTCTCATTGCTATTTGTTTCTCAATAAAATTAAATAAAAAACATAAAGTTCATGTTGATTCTATGCATTAGCATGTATAATAGAATTAAAAATCAAATAGTATATAAAACAGAAATATTTTAAGTTTTGCTTTGTTGTTTTGCTTTGTTTAGATGGAGCTTGCTAAAGAAGAAAAGTGTGAATTTCTGCCCTTCCTCTCCCCGCAGAAGGTGATAGTGAAAGGTGGGAGAATAGTTGCGATGCAGTTTGTTCGGACAGAGCAAGATGAAACTGGAAAGTGGAGCGAAGATGAAGAGCAGATTGTCTGCCTGAAGGCAGATGTGGTCATCAGTGCCTTTGGCTCCGTTCTGAGTGATCCTGCAGGTACTGGCCTGGGACTCAAGTGGGCTATGCCTGTGGTATCTGTTACTGTAGTCGCTGATTATTTCCAGCATTGTGGTAACTGTTTTTCACATTAGCATTCATTTTCTATTCCTAGTGTAGAGCGCAAACAATCTTGATTTAAAAAGCTTCCAAATGTTGGTTAAGGAGTTTACAGAGTTATTTTAAATAAGTGATGAAAATGGAAATGAATCTTTCTTTTAAGCTGATTTCCAAAATATTCATTCTGCTTTACAATAGTGTTGGGCTCATTTCCTGTATGAGAATGGGTTTGACTACATTTAGACCAGTGTAAGAAAATGTAGTGGAAAGGTTCAGATAACAGTGCAGTCAAATTTGTACCTAATGAGTAGCCAAAACCAGAACTCATTTATTGCTGTTCTCAGGACAAACCATCAACATCATCAAATTAAAAGTTCAGTCTTTTGTCATTTCATCTGGATAGCATCATGGCTTTTGAAGAAACAACAATGTGTTCCAATGTGTTTAAGATTAGAGTGGGGAAAGAAATATTTTGTATAACATTTTAATTGAAAACTTTAAGAGCCCCATACAAGCAAATGGTGTTTTTCTGGGCCACGAGGATGAAGAGGGCTTCTATTTGCAAATTCTGTTTCTTTCCTCAGACTCTTGAAATGATAATTAAGCCTCCTTTTCTGAAAGGGAAGTCAGAGTAATTTCTCTAACTCAGAGATTCACTAAGGACAGTAATGATAACAAAACAATGTAAATCTTGGGTGCCTGTCTATGACTTCATAAGATATTGCATTAAAGTCTGAAATAGGAAGCCATACATGCTTACTATTGTGTATTTTTATAAAACAAATTCATAAAATTCAACTAATCATGAGGATATTTTATCTGTAGGACAACAAACATCCTGGTATTTTAAAGCACCCAGATGTTTAATGTTATCAAGATAAATGTTTTCAAATACCTGGATGAGGGCTGAATTTGTCACTTTTCCCGTACATGTTTACATGGTTTTTAAACATAGACACAGTAATAAAGTGGTTTGTTTATTCATTAACTGAGTTCAGAAAGGAAAAATCACTGTAAATTGTATTTAATTAAAAAATTATATTGTTTTCAAAACTCTGCACATCAACAAAAACTGACTAAAATATTGAATCATGTTTACTAACAATTCTGTTTATGACTCACTTATCAAAAACTAATTATCTAAAAAGCGCTGGCCAAATAGCTCAGTGGATTAAAGCATCTGCAAGCAGGCACAGGGGAAGGGAGGAGTTTGAATTTTGGGCCTGCTGTGCTGGCCCTGCCCCTGGGGCATGCTGAGACAGGAATTGAGACTGGGCTTGGTGGTACACACCCATAATCCCAGCACTTGGGAGGCTGTAAACAGGAGAATCATTATGACTCTAGTCTAGTAGTGAGACCCTGAATACCCTGTAGACCCTTCCCTAAAGTACAGAAAACAAAATAATACTTATCTAAATATATCTTCCATAATTGGTAATCCTAATTTTAAGAAAATTGTATCTGTTCCTAAACAAACCTAAGAGCTGTGGATACTCAAAACAGCTCTGTCATCTCTGATTTTGTTAAATTTGTGTCTGCATGTATATGTGCATGTGTTTGAATGACTGTCACTCAAATATATATATATATAAATATATATATATATATACCAATTTAACGCAGCATTTAAAATATGCGAAAGAAAAGTTTGATTTATTAAGTCTATCTTAATAAGTTTAAATCAGTCTATTAGTATTTGTTATTCATTAAATAAATAAATAGCTTTATTCAACAAGTTCTAGAGTATATTCCCTGATTATGCTATATATATTCAGAGAACTCAGGAAAAATATGACTCTTCATTATGCTTTTTTCTCCCCTACTTATAATAACAACTTGCCTGGAGAAATTATACTTAAATAGGGTAAAGCTTGCTGGGGCCCCTCAGTGTTAACATGAATAAAGAGCTGTTGCCTGCCTCCGAGGGGCGCTGGAGGAGTGAGCTCATCTGCGTATTTTCAGCACCATTAATTTTTGGCGGGATGGAAGCACTGAAGAAGGTAGCAGTGTAAATTCTTCTTAGAAGTTGATCCAAAAGATAATACACAAATGACATTTAAGATCTTAAGAATTTCAAAGCTAGAAAACTTTCACATGACCATAACATATTCAACATATGGAGGAACCCAGTTATCCACAAGTAAGTTGTCCGTTAGGCTAAAAAAAGGAAAGCAATTCATATTATCCTTCTTTTCTGCCTCAATTCTTGTCCCATTGTCAGTCCCATCTCCTATGTTTTTTGGTAATCAAATGTGGTCCTTATTTTAGTATAATCATTTATGACCCTTACCATGTCAGCCTATCTTTGAATTCCTCCTTTTCCGTCTCACTTTGCATGGACGCCAGTCAATTGCAGGCCATGTGCAGTAGCATCGTTTCACTCTTTACTTGATTTTTGTACTTGACAATGTTAAGTAGTTCTCTTTGAAATTCCTTTCTCACAGTCACTTAACCTTTATGAGACTCAGGGCTAATTGATCTATTAAAAAAAAAAAAAAGAAGCAGAAAACAAGTGTAATAAAACCTCCTCTCCCTGCCTCTCAGGATTTTTGTCAGTATTAAAATGAAATAATATGAAAGGGCTTTGGAAAATAGAATGTGACATGTTATTATTGCTGTATTTTTTCTTTTTTAGTGTTTCATATCTGAGCTCATTGCTGCCTACTTTTCTCCCTCTTGTCATTACTCTACAATACTTTTCAAAATTGAGGCATTTAACATTTTTTAATATATTTATTGGTTCAGCATGTTCTCTGGCTCTATTGTTTCATGCCTGCACATGTTGAACCTTTTTGTTCACCAAGTGAGCCAAGACTTGTAGAAGGTATGTCCTCAGCACACGTGCCATGACTCTGAAATCCAGTTCTCCACATTCCGTGCAAAACCCGGGTGTGATCCTCTGTACTGCTTGCCTTGCTGCCCCGGAACCGCAGGCATGCTGTGCCTGCCACTGAGACTAGGCCTGGTGGCATATACCTGTAATCCCAGTGCTAGGCAGGCTGAGAATCACTATGGGACCAAACTGTGCCACCAGAGCCTGCACCAAATAAATTTTTAAAAAAATTAGAAAGCATTTCAATAACTTATTGAAATTATATTTTGATTTCTTTATAGATCACTCCAATTTTTCCTAAAATTAACAACAATTGAAGTAATTAGCATTATTTTTTCTAAATCTATTTTTGCTTTTTGGATTGTTGCAGTGAGTGGGATAGAAACTAAAAACTAAGGATTTCAAATCCTTGTGCACAGAATATATATCTGTGCATATGTGCATAATTCAATCATTTCTTCGAACTACTGCCCTGCATTCTAAAGACAATGGCATCCAATTTCAAATTCAATTCAGATAATTGCCATAGCTTCATTTATGAAGCTCTTTTCTGTGACATACTGAAAGTGGGGTTTTTTTAGAAATTCTTCCCTCTAATTATTAAAAATTTCAAGTCACATTAAATTTGAATTTTATTGTTCTAAACTGATTTTAAAGGCTATTAGAAAATTAAGTATTAATTGCCTCTAACTGGCATTTCTATTCTAAAAATATTCTTCTCTCCTAGAAGATGGTGAATATTTATTAGATACTTATATTTCAATAGAGAAAATCACTTCTGCTAACACATAATGAATTTTAGATTTTAATTTTTTTAGAAAAAATTTCAAATTTATATGACTTAGTTTATCTATCCTTCAAATGAATATTTAAACAAAACAGAGATTGTGAAATTATATTAGTTTTTAATTGATAAAGAAGGGGCTGGTAGGATAGCTCAATGAAATAAGTGCTTGCCCAGCAAGCAAAAGGTCCTTAGTTCAATCCCTGGTACCACCAAAAAAAAAAAAAAAAAAAAAGGTGTGAATTGATTATTGAAAAAATCATGTTTTTCCCACCAACTGCACTTTTCATCTGTTTAGCTGAGACCATAATGTTGGTCTGTCCTCATCAGTTAGAAATCTAGCAGACATAATTGTCCGGTTTTTGAACCTGATTTCAGACAGCTAGACACATGGACTTCAGTCCATGCCCACTATACCTTTTTCACATGCTGCTGTGTAACTGTACACTTGTTTATTTTTAAAAGACAATACAAAATGGTAAAAAAAAATTACAGACAATACAGGATTTCAATAAACAAAATAATAGAAATTTGACATTGGTTGCTATACAATATATTATCTTAAAATTAGTTGTTTAGATTGCCAGTTATAAACATGCAAACTGGGAGGGGGGATTTAAGCATTAACTGCTCCTTTGAGTAGACCAGCAGAAATTACCCTGCATATAAAATAAATATATCTTTTTCCCTTCTTTCTTTTGTGCTTTTCTCCATCCCAGCTTTCACTTCCAGTTGAAGGAATTCTTTCCCTTTCACAGTATCTATTGTACCTTTCTGACTTTATGCACTCTTTCAGGTTCTTACACTAGTGAGACAATATGATGTTTGCACATGACTGTCTGATTTATTTCACTTACCCAAATGGTCTCTAGTTGCATCCATTCACCTATTCTCGAGTTTCCCTTTTTATAACTGAGTAATACTCCATTGCATAAAAACACATTTTTTTAATCCATTCTTCAGTTGATGAGCATTTGGGTTGTTTCCAAGATTTAGCTATGACAAACTGCACATAAGGTATGATGTTTCCAGTTTGTATACTTTCGAAATGCACACTCTGAAAAGATCCGAATTTTCACTTTCTAGAATTCAGAATTTATTTGCAAGTTAGACTGCAAACTCTAGGAGGGAGTTTATAAAGGTCAAATGGACTTTTATAGTCCATTGGACTCAGATGTCAACTGATATGTAAGAATAGTTACACAGATATATGAATTTGACTTGATTCATTTCAGGATATTGATTTTGGTAAAGCTGATACTTTTTCCAAATAACAGTTGCTTTTGTTTGTTTTTCTTGCAAAATAAAAAAAAAAAAAAAATAGGAGACTACTTTTACCATTCTATTTCTATTGTCCTTTCTCTTGTTGTAGCATATACTTTTGCTCTTTTTTTTATAATTCATAAGGATAAGGAGATAGCTCTGTGGTTTAAGCACTAGCCTAGCAAGTGCAACGACCTGGGTTTGATCCCCAGTGCTACACTTTGGGCTGGCCCTGGAATCGAGCACACTATTCTAGCTACCAAAACCAAGCTTGGTGGTGCACCCAGTGCTGGGGAGGCTGACACAGGAGGATCACTATGTGTCCAAGCTACTTAGTGAGACCTGTACCACATGAATAAATAAAATTTATAATCCATCAACTATTACACCAAGTAGAGTCCTTCTGGTCCAAGTAGGAACTCCAGAGCCAAGCTGCACAGCTAAAAACCTGTCTCTTTTACCTTTTGACTTCACGCTCTGAGGAATCTAGTTTCTATGTACTTCTCTAAGGTTATGTTAAGAATAATGGAATTAATCATATATGCAAAGCATTTATATAGGCCTAGCACATAACAAGCATCTCTTAAATTTTAGGTTTCATTTTTATTGCATACCAAAACATATTTAATAATTGAATTATACTACACATTCCTCATGGTGTGAGTATGGTCTGGATATAGAAGCATTTAGAAATTAGAACTTTATCAGGGCCTCTGGATGCTGTGTCGACATGTCTTTATACATAAGTGAAGCAGGTAATCTTATATTTATGATTTTTTATTTTTTTAATAAAATTCTGTATCACCTGTATAAAATAGTCTTAAAACAGAAAAATTACAGGTGATACAGAATTTCATCGAACAAAATAATATGAATTTCGCAGTGTGATTTTTAAAAAATTTATTTATTTATTTGGCATAGGATCTCCCTACAGGATCAGACTTGTAGTGACCCTCCAGGCTCAGCGTCCCCAGTGTTGGGAGTATAAGCACACACCACCATGCTCAGCCTTGGTGGCTGACTCAGCACAACCCAGGTCAGCATAGCATGAGGTATTAGAGATCAAAACCAGGTCCTTGAACATGCTCTGCAGGAGCTTACACCACTGAACTATTCCTCCAGCACCATTTATGGTTTTGTAAAACAGAAAAAAATTAATATATTTGTTTAGTTTTACTTAGAAAATGTATGCTTAATAATTATCATGCATTTTAAGAGTTTTTTTAAATCTTCAATCCTATAGTTTTCTCATATCATTGAAAGGAATTTTCTTTACAGTAATTTTTCACTAATGGGGTAAATTTCCATTTTCATCTTCTACAAATCAGGTATTTAATGAACAAAGTATTTTTAAATTATATTAGGCTTTTTTCTATTTAAAAAAATGAATTTTTGTTAGCTTGTTTTTTTCTGTTTCTTCTAAGACAATTGCTGATTTTTAAAAACGAAAACAAGGAGTCCTTTCAATAACACTAAATACTTGAGACAAAGACTGTTTCATAAAGAAAGATCTAAAGAATGGTGGCATCACTTTTTCAGCAAGGTGTTGCCCAGCACACCCATTGGAGTAGAGCAAAAGGGCCTGAGCTTTCTAGATGTTCCTGGCATGGTGCTGGGGTCACCTTCTCCAAGATAGTGCACTTCACCCAGTGTCTATGTCTCCTTTGTGCTCTCACTAGGAACAGAACTTAACAAGGAAACACAACAACTACAAAACCAGGTCTTTCTTAGTCTTTAAAGCAACCCTTAGAAAACAACTCCTGTGATGGCATTAATTACAATTAGTTCTGTAAGGCAGTGTTTCAGAGGAAAGAAAGCTTTTAAAATCATTCATCAATCCTTCTTTTGAGCAGGACCTCAGAAAAGTTTCTGAGAGCCTCGTGGGGTAAAGCAAGCATTCTGTCGATATCAACCTGAATTAAGCTTTGATTCCCTTTCCCTCATACTGAGAAAAGGTGTAGGCATGGGCTAATTGGTCTTTTGCTGCCCTAAATCAGAACTAAAAATTTCTAGTTAGGGGCAGAAGGGCATGCCTAAGGCCCTAGCAATTGAAAGATTCAGAAATTTGTCAGACATGGTCTCTTTTCTTATGCAGTTTAGGTATTAGAAAACTTACAAAAATATCTTTTAATATTAACACAAGACTAATTAAGTGGGGCCAGCGAGATGGCTCAGTAGAATAAGTGTTTCCCTGGCAAGTGCAAGGGGCTGAGTTCAATCCCCAGTTCCACCAAAAAAAAAAAAAAAATTAGTTAAGTATCCACTAATAAGAGGTATCTGTGTCTTTGTTTTTATTACCGTTTTTTTTTTTGTGTGTGTGTGTGTGTGTGTGTGTGTGTGTGTGTGTTTTCTTTTTGAGAGGGGTTCTCACTATGTGGTTCAGAATGGTTTTAAAGTCGCTGTATAGCAAACATTGGCCTCAAAATCATAGTGATCTTCCTGCCTTAGCCTCCTGAAAACAGGGATTACAGACATGTGTGCTACATTCTGAGGTTTTCTGTTTTAAAAGAATGAAATCATTATGTTTGATTTGCTTTACTACTTATGAAAATTCTATTTGGTAATTCACTAATGGAATTAACATGAAGTCTTTTAATTACATTCATTTTATTAATCCATCGTTTTTCTTTTTTTTGTGTGTTGGGATATTCTTGCATCACCACCATATTATATTTTCAAAATATAAAACAACTCTTTGAGAAACTACTTATGAAACTTAGAAATTCAATAAAAAAATAAGAACTACCCACACTTCATATAATTCCTTATCTGCTTTACCAAAAAATAAAGATTGTGTGGACAATAAAATGCCAGGTTGAGAAACTATCTTAGTTGTTCAGTTTTTAACTATTACATGCCTTTTTATAAATAGAAATATTTGTAATAAAGTCTTCAAAAAACAGGTTAAGTGACACTTCTTGGAGTTAGCCCAACCCTCAAAGGAAAGGGCTTGATGATGATAAATTTAACTACAAATGGAAGAAATGGAATTGAGAGATTTTGAGTATACTGTAACTTACACACTCAGTATGTCATGCTACCTTAACTTGCCTTGGGATTTCTTTATTTGTATTTTTAATTGTTCTGGAAGAGACATAAGAGACCATATCTGCTAGTTCCCTCATTTTATCTGTTCATGAAAGGACTGATGGCCCACAATTATAGCTGTGATCTAAGGAGCTGGCAAAGTGGATGAAAAGGCAAATGCAAACCTTACCTCCTGGACTACTCTGCAGAGTGACAGAGGAGACTGACAGTTGTGGTGACATGTACTGGGAAGGGGTAAGGCCCTAGGGAAGAGAGGCCATGGTCCCAGAAAACTTCTAGAAGAAGCAGGTTCTGAGCAGAAGTCTGAGTCATATATAGGGGATGCCAAGTGAAATGAGAGTGGATGGGAAGGAAACCACCTACGGAAAGCTCATGCAGTTTCTCAGAAACCACACTGTTAGATTAAGTAGTCATTTTCAGTCATTTTAAAATGTTGTAAAAAATTAGGTCTTTCGAAAGTTGTCATCACCCTACTACATGCATGTTCTTATCTTCATAAATGGAAGTAGGAAATGTTCACTTTTTTATGTATTTAACAGGGTCTATAGGATCTCACTACACAAATTGGATTCAGTGATCCTCCTGTTTTCAGCCTCCTAAGCATTGGGATTATAGGCATGTGCCACCACGCCCAGTCTCAGTCTTCTCAGTGTGCGGCAGGGGTGGGGCCAGCACAGCACACTGGGGATTGAACACCAATTACTGAGCCTGCCTAAGCAGGTGCTTTAATCCACTGAGCTATCTGGATGGCCCTTCATTTTTATTTTTAAACTATAGCTTTTTAAATTTTATAATTTCTATTATTCATTTGCTCATTATTCTCCTTGCAATAAACATTTATTCATTTATAGGTATACTCTGAGTCCAAGCAGGCACAGGAAACACAGAATGAGGAAGAGAGCATTTGCTCCTCCAAGAACCATAGGCTAATCGGAGAAGCAAGGTGCACATGCACACATTGCTACACAGAGTGCTCAACTGGACTGGACTTCAGAGCTCTAGAAGTTTCTCACATGGGCTGGAAACATGGCAGTGATGGCAGGGTCTTTGTAAGGGCACCAGATGGTGGAGTTATATAAGGATGAAAAGTGAGCAAGGGTAGGATAGTTGGAAATTTGACCACAAATTTCTGGGGAGTTAGAGGGCTCCATACTAAGATAAGGACTTTAAATTTTATTTTATTGACTTCCAGGTGACAAATGTGGAGCAATATTTTGAACAAAATAATTTGTCTGGGTGTTAAATTTTGCGACTCTCTGCTAGGAGTTTGAATTATTTGTAATATTCATCAAATAATTGGGAGTTAGAAAGAAAGGAATCACCTTTCAGGGTGTCCCATGTTAGTAGGAAAGTGTACTTGCTGATTTTGCACGCCTACTTTAGGTAAAGGACTTCATCCAACAGCAGGTATGATCTAATGCAGTCGGTCCCCTAATGCCAAGCTGGCCCCATAGGTTTCAGTACGAAGGAAGAAAGGGAATCTGGCAATTAAGCCACAGGTGTGGCAAGCACTCATTTCTACTTCCAGATTCATTAATTAGAATCATTAATCCCAGCTTTTGAGGAAAGCTAAGAAAGGTACAGAGGGACACTATGGGTTTACATCAGGAGCTTTTCCCTATGTTGGAGAGAGTATCAGAAATGTGAAATTAGCACACATGACACAGAGATAATCAAACTGGGGGAAAGCCTAGCTGGAATTAAGACAGAAAAATGTTAATACAACGAGTTTAAAAGGGTTTTTAATTTTTTTTTCTTCAGAATTTTGAGTGACTAAGATAGAAAAACTGGGGATACAGAAGAAAATTTAGAATTTAGAAATGAGATATATTTCTTTAGTAGAATAGTCAAGATCTTTCTGTGTCTATTTGCTTTCATGATTTAAGGCAGTTTACCTCACTTTGGAGGTAATCAGATATTTATACCACTGATAGAACTCAGGGAAACAGCAGGGAGAATGGAACTGAGGGAAGTGGAGATGCATTGCATTTCGATTTTTTAAGCCTTTCAGCAACCGAACCTGATGACAATTAAAAAAATAAAGATTGCTTGAAAATAGACATTGGGTCTGATTGCACATCATTTATCTGTCTTTTTACTATCTTAATTTTATTGCCTAACATAGAGGCCATTCACTTATGAGCTAATGAACAGAAGAAGCTATAACAGCTTTCTATAAAAAGTGTGTGTGCCATTTATGCTGAAATCCCATAAGTATCTCTTGCACTTTAGGAAGCTTTTGTTTTCTGTTGGCAAATATATTGGGGACATGACATTGGTGACAGTTTTATTCCATGATACTGTATGTCTCTATTTTATTACTCATGATCTTTCTCATGGTATTGTTTCACTTATCATGACTGAATAATATAACTTATATATGGTGAACTAAGTGATGAAAAAAATGTTTGGTCTTTACTGTACATTGCCTTGCTTTTAGGTATATTTGGGGGAAAAATTATTCTTTGGAAGCTAATACTAAATATGTACTTTTTTTAAAAAAAAGTGCCCCTATTATCAGAAAGATGTTTTTTTCTTGCTGAAAGATTTGTTGTCTTTCTATTACAAAATATTCTGTGACAGAGAAGATGAAAAGGCAGAATCTAAGCAAATACTGGCATTTCTGCAGAACAACCATTCAAAATAATAGAATCCTGGCACAGTTTTTCTTTAAAATTATTTTAAAGGGTAGAAGTGATGAGGAGGGAGGTCGAACTGATAACAGTGTTGAAAGTGATTTGGAATCAACATCACATCTCTTACAACTGCCTTAGACATCTGTTTGAAGCACAACATGATATTTCTGTAATTATTTTACTTCGCTTTAATAACTGCATAGGAATAGGTTTGTTTCCCCAGTGAATAGCTCTGTTCAGAGTCTTTCCTTATCTTTATTTTCCAGGTTTCACTAGTGGTTGATATCATATGCATTCTTACAGGGAGACAGTGGATAAATCAAATCAAAATAGTTTTTCATCAAATCAAAGATTACATACAGGAAGTGGAGCAGTGGCAAGTAACAAGTTTTGTTGGGGAAAGAAGGCAGAAATGGAAGAATAACATGACTGTTACAGAGAACATAAATCATGATACATAGCCAATAATTTTCAAAATATATGATATACAATAGATGACTTGGACTTTACTGACCACAGTTTAATACATCTGTCCTTTAAACATATATGAAGTTATTTATTATTTTATAATGTATCTTACAGTATATTTTATAGTTATTTCATAGTATATTAAAAGGCATTCTTAGACCGAATACTTTTCTGAAATAGTGACCTAAACTGGTGTGATATGTAAAACCAAAATGTAAGCATTTTGATTAAATTGAAAGTGATATTATCAGCTGTATACTAACATTCTTATAAATATTATTTTATAAGGCAGATTATTTTGACTGGTACTCAGAATGTACCCTCAGTGATGGAAGCCCCCAACTGAAATGTAATATCTGACACTGCTGGAGGAGAATAGCCTTATTAGTGTTCACATCCATTGAGGAATCCTACAGTGTTTATCTGCACTGATGCTATCCATTGCCTTTCTTTATATCATAGCAACTATATTTAGAATAATGTCTAATTAGAAAGCTCTTTGAAATGTCTTCAAGGGATTGTGCTTTCAGAACCACTGCTTTTCCTTACCAGAATATAAGTGCAAATTGTTGTGTTGTGTGGGACATATTCTATATACTTGAAGGATCTAACTTTATATTTTGTTATTATGTATTCATTAAGTACACCGTGCTTTGTAAGGTTTCCCAAATTATGTAGTAAAGAATGCATTGTCTCTGTGTACATGTGTTTATAGTCTTGGAGTAAAGTGTGGGTAAGTTGAGTGGTCCTTAGATTGAAAGTATATGAAGGAGGAACTGATGCACTGTTGGTATGATAAAGGAGGGAGCCAATTTCCTACAGAGGTTTTTAGAAACAGTGGGAGTTATAATCAGGAGGAGGTATGAATACGAATTAAGAGAACAAGACAGAGAAAGCACTATCTAGCACTAGGGAAAAGGGTCGGTTGCTTTTGGCTGGATCATAAGGTGCTTAGAAAGAATGCAAGAGTAAAAGTGGAAAACCATATAATTGCTAATTAAGTATTTTTAATATTAGGCTAAAATACTGTATTCTATTGCAGAGTTGAAGGATAGGAAATCAGAAGTGGCTTGTGAATTAAATATGTTTTCTTTTCACACACAGGAAGCATGGAATTAAATGTGCCTCTAATTCTTTTACTTCTATACTTTTATTTTATTCTACATACTATATATGTAGGCAAAAATAATAAATATCTATTTTATTATGTAATTTATATGTCCTGAGTTATATTGACATTACAAATGCAGGGTACTTCATTCACATTTTAACTAGACACCACAATTTCTGTGCTATAAGTTTTCACTTAATGAATAAATGATTGAAGAGGTGAAGAGTCTTAATGTCCTGCAGTGCATTCATACTAAAGACAAAGGCATGCGAGCATTGTGCTTCTGTGAGTCGCATACTAAGGCTAGCAAGCCCTCTGTTTCTGGAAGATTCTACAGCCCTGAGAAGAGTTTCTTATAATTGTTCATCTTGTTTCCACCCTCATTTCATTATAATCCTCCTGCTACCAATTTATGAGCACAAATTATGCTGTTGCATTCCCTTGTTCCAAATCCTCCAGTGATTACCTACATTATTTAGAAAGAAATTATTTCCAAGAATTGATGTAGCCTTTGCCTAGTCATCAGGCTTTTGTCTTCTGTGGCTTATTCTCCTCTTCTACATAAAGCCTTCCTTGATCTCCAAATGCTTTAACCATCCCTGTTCTTAAGACCTGGGACCCATCCCCTCTTTCCAGAACTATTCTGCCTATAGGTTGTCTTCACTTGACCAGATCATTCTGCCCCTTCCTGTTTCAGCCCTGATGTCCTCTCATTAAACAGGCTCTTTCAGAATTTCGATCTCATTGGTCAGATTCAAGCCACCCATCCCCTTCTCACATTTTACTTTATGGTAATTTTTTCTTAACCTCTTTATAGCCATTTTACTGACATGTACTTTACTTACTTACCTATTTTCTACTTTTTGCCAGTTGAAATATAGAACCCACAAGAACAAGCCCCTTATGTATGGTTTACTACAGTATCTGTAGAAAGACTAACAATGTTCAACAAAAATGTTGTGTAATTAAATAAATGGATGTGAAGCTAATGACAACTTTTGTTCAGTATTTTCAACTCCTAGAAAGAATAACCTATATGTACTACCTTATGTTTTTTTTTCCAAATTCCTTGTCCTAAGCTACTGTTATTCTACCTTTTGCCATTAACATTTACCTCTAAATTTCATCTTTTAATACTCATTGAGCTCCAGATTACCACATCTAGTTATCTATCTTATGTTTGCATTGCATTTGACATTTCTTGAAATTACCTCTTTACTTTGATTGGGTGACTCAGGAATAGTTTGATTTTCATGTAACCGTGATGAATCCTTCTTGAGCTTTAGTGCAGGTTGCACTTGCTACTACTTCAAAAATACACAGCTGGTTCTTTTGGCTCCTGTATTTTCATTTTTCCAGAGCTTTGCTCACCCTGGTCACTGTGCCTAATATCCTGAGGTCCAAGTGCTTACCTCCAACTGCCCTGGATATCCCTAGACATTTTCAGTTTGTACATGTGTAACTGACTTGCAGTGAGGTTCAAATCTGAAGGTTAGACCTAGGAAACTAAATTGTCTCACATTCTTCAACTGTAAAATTTAGATAATACCAGTTCTGTGAGAGTGCAAAGCTGTAACATACACTGCTTGAGCCAGAACCCACTATTAGCTTATGAAAGTCCTCAGTAAACAGCCCCATTTTTATCATTATAAATCCTATAGAGTATACCTTCTGCCAATACCAAACATATTTGATTATATGATCATCCAACCAGTCCTCTATAGAAGCTATATTTTGAAATGTGCATTTAGTTGTATGCTAGAGTTGTTTAAATATAATTCTGCTGCATGTTTTAAGTTTGCATTGAAGTGAGCTTGCTGACGATTGACAAGGGGGAAAAAGCTGTAAGATGGATATCAAAAAATAACATTAATGAGCTGCTAAAGCTAAAATTACAGGAACTTATGAAATTGGTTAAACATAAAAACCATTAAACTGTTTACTGAAGCTTCACAGATATACTGCAGCTAATGAGCATTTCTGCTATTTAAATAAGCCCAAATTGAACACACATTACATGGATACATAATTAGTCATGGCAGACAAACACACACAGACTTACTTTTAAAGCTCTATTTAGGAAATCTTTTCCATTTGATTTATTTTGCTAATTAAAATATTTTTGGTATTCACTTATATTTTAATAATATTTTTTATAAGTAGTATAATTTACTGTTGGCATTCTATGTGTTTTTATTTATGTTTTAAATGGAGCTAATGGGGATTTGATATTAGACATTTTTCTTAGCCCTTGTCTATTAATTTTTATAGCACTTGATGATGTCATTTAAAAATGTCTTTCACTGAAAATATATGTGAAATATTTCAGTAGTCTTTCTACTTTTCTCATTGTCTTGTAATTATCAAGAAATATTAAGCAGTCAAATGTGCATAGAATTATGGAGATTATGGCCCAAATCAGATTAAAGGATGATCTAGTCCTTCAAGGAGTTTGTAGTCATAAGTAGATTGTATCACTGAATATAAATAAGCAAATCAAAGTGCAGCTTTTGGAAATGCAACTGAGAATTTGAAAACAATACCCATATGTTTACTTCAAAAACACATCCTTGAGGAGATCTCTTACAAATAAAATGGAATCAAACCTTCAAGGAGCTCAGGCTTAAATAGAGGGAATTATTGTAGAGAACTAAGCAAATCGAGGTGAAGTGTTTGCATGATTTTAATTCATAATCGATTAGTTGGTCAGTTTTATAAATGGAAATTAAAAGCTCAGCAGAATAGAAGTTTAAAAGAAGTTACTGCCAACTATTATTGGCATCCATCGCTTCTGGTTAACTTGGGCAGCCTGAGTTTATCCTGAGCCTGGTGAGGAAGCAAAACAGATTCTTACTTGTATTTTGACTGAATTTTACAAGCTTATCCAAAATGGAAACTGCTCAGTATGAGGGAGTCCCTAGAATGTACTTTTGACACCATAAAGGTTTTTATGTTTCAGGGAAACTTTTGTTATCCTTCCTCACAATAAGATGACTCTTAATTGTGGAAATAAGACATACAAGGATGTAGATTAATGAACCATGATATGCAATTGGAGTGTTACATAAAGGGAATAACTAAATGTCCTTCTCAAAATAAAGCACAGCTATCAGGTTCCTCCCATGTACTAGTCACTTGTAGGATGCTCAGGAAGTAGAAAACTAACTTGGTTTCTGAGCTCAGAAAGTAGTGAAGACAAAACAATTGAAATAATGACAGACAGTGCAGTTTGATACAAACTGGCTGGTGGTTAATGTTACAGACAGGAAAATAACGGTCTCTAATGGGAGAGATGGCTGTAGCTAATCTAGGAACTTGGTCACTGTAGTTTGGATTTGGGATGTCTCCCAAAATCTCATTTATTGAACTTGAAGGCTCGATGTATGTAGCAATATTCAGAGTTAGGCAGAGAAGGGCTGAATAAGTCCCATAGGTGCTAACTTCATGATGAATTTGTAGCTGGAGGAAATGCCCAGTAGGATTAAGTCCTATACTGGGAGGGTTGGCTTGGTATCTTTCCTTCTGGTTTCATCTCTCTCCCTCCCCACCTCTTCTTCTGTTCATGGGGGCAGTACCTTTGCTCTGCCAGTGCTTCCCTTCTGAAATGCTCTTCCTCTGCACAACCTGAGAGCAATGGAGCTAGTTGGTCATGAACTGAACTTATAAAACCATACACCAAACTAAATCTTTCCAGGTTCAAGTTATTTTTCAGATATTTTCCCTTGGAAAGTTGCCTAATTCTTGTTTGGTCAAGACAAAATCTTTTGCCAGCCCCGCAACCCCTATGTGTTTCGTTTTAGTTACTCCACAAAGTCAGGAATACTATAGCACTGCTAGCTCATTTGTCCAGTCTTTCCCCTAATTTATCAGTAGCAAGACAGGTTTTGGAGTCAGAAAGAGCTGTGTCAAAATATTGGCTCTGCAACTGTTGCTTTTGGTAATGTCTACTTTCAAGAGTTGTCTCCTTATCTAAAGGGACAATATTTCAGAATATTGAGAATTATCCCTGATAACTATAATAAAACCATGTGTATTGATTTTTTTTCTTCGTATTAGATAAAAATGATGTGAATATGTTTAAGAAGGACCTTGCAGAGAATTTTATTTTGTAGGTTAACATATGTTGTTAATTAAGCAGATGTTCATATTATTTGAAACCAAAGACTGATCTTATACCAAGGTTTTAAAGCTTTATTTTTAGGCAATTCAGTACTAAAAGAAACCAAGAAAAAATAGCAACAATGAAGATTTAAATAATATCATGTAGACAGATGAAAAGGTATAAAGTATGGTGTGGTGGAAGCCCCATTGCAGGGATTTCATGAAGCAGATGTGGTCATGTGTTGAATGGTGGTAAGAACTGAAGGAGATAGTATCAGGTAAGGGACAGCCATGGTGGGCACCTACATGAGCTCCTCAGTGGTTTCTCCAGTTTTGTTCTTCAGAAGGCTTCATCCAGCTCACTCTATACTTTGATCTGAGGTCAGGTGATCACTAAGATTCCCTGAATTTCTCAACCTGGAGCTCATTAATCATTTTAATTACTGAGATGAAACTTTGAGAAGCAATGCAGATTTGGAAGAGATTTAAAACAGGAAATGCTATATATGTGTGTATTGACTTAAAGGAAATACCTAATTGAGAGGTTATGGCTAATAGCAGAGAAGAAAGGGATTGACTTTAGGAGCAAAAATCCCTTGTAGGTAAGACTGAGGATTTTAGGATCAATGTGAAGGAGAAGAGTCTGAAATCACATTAAGTGGAAGAAAGCAAAGAGGTACTAATTCAGTAGGTTTGTAGATTTGGCAAAGAAAAAACAAGAAGTCCCCCTATGATCACACTGAGACCTCCTATAGTGAGGGAGAAGTGAAGGAGTGTGCTCTGCACGAGTGTGGCAAAGGAATGAACAGTACTCATGCTGAAAAGGGAAAGGAAACAACTGAACTCACTAATAATCAGTTGTGACATGGATGGAGCCCCACAGGAAATTTTTGAATTTATTTCCAATGTTAGGATTTGACCTAGAGGTAGAAGTAGAGAGTCTAGGTTATGATCTCTAATGAGAAATAGAAGGGTGCAAATGAAAGGAGAGCTTGAGAGAGAATCAGAGGTCATTTTCACTAATGTAAAGCTTAAAGTCCAAAGAGACTACGGTTTCTCCCTCTTTCTCTTTTCTGCCTCACCCATTTTCCTCCACATTTCTTCTCCCCTTCTCTCTCTTTTCCCTTCCCATCTCCTTGCATCTCCCTTCTCTCCTGCTCTCCTCCTCCTGCTGTTCCTTCTCTTTCTCTTTTCCTCTCCATCCTCTTCCTCTCCTTGTGCTCATCCTTTTCTTCTTTTTATTCTTCCTTTTGTTACTGAGGATTGAACTCAGGTCCTTCACTCTGTGTTCCATCCCCTTTTTTGTTTGAGATTGGATCTTGTTAACTTTCTCAGCTGAGACTTGAATATATGATAATTTGGTGTCCACCTCAGCTTTCTAATGTTCTGAGATTACAAGTGTGTGCTGCTGAACCCTACGAAAATGACCACAATGTCTGATGGAGAAAGAGAAATGAACTGAATATTTGAGAGTTTGGAAGTGGTAGGGAGGTACTGAAGCGCATAAAGCCTTTTAACAGTGAGAAGATCCCAGACAGGGCAACACTTCATATGAGAGAAAGAAGTGTATCATTAGCAACATGATTAGACTGTTGGTATTACAGAAAGACATGAGAGTTGTGATCACAGAATTTGTTGACCATGGGAATGCTATTTTCATTATATTTTCACTAGAAAATATAAATGAGTGGTGGGAAAATAGACAGTCAGTGTAAATTAACAAACTGGGTAAAGGGAGATATAAAAATGAAAGTAAGCAAAGACTGGGGGCAGGGGAGAGAAATATAATAAATTAAAGAGAGTAAAAAATAATATTTGAAGTCCCAAAGAAGCAGCTCTGATTCAAGGTTATAGAAAGAAAAACAGCGTTGTTCTTCATTATGATTTCCACTGTTTTGGAGGACAGTACATTGAATAAGAGTGCCAGGCTTGGTGCTTTTAGTTGAAGGCATGCTCTGGTTCTGTCCGTTCTTAACCCACATTGTTCCTTTTAAACAAAACTTTGATATCATGCCCTATAATCAGAATTTATTTGATCTTGCTGAGATTTTACTTTTAGCTTTGAATTGCTGAGATTACTGCTTTAGCCTGCCTTTTGTTTCATTGTACTTTGATGCTACTGGGTAATAGGTTATGTAAAATTAAACAACAAGCACATAGATCTATGTTTTCAAATATTATTTTATTATATGTGCTGAAAGATTTTATTCCCTTTTTGTTTAATAACACATCAAGTCTCCAAAGAATATTAATAATCTTTTTATTATGATTTCTGTTGTATTGTTTTATTGCTTATGGAGAATTAATTTATATTTATGTACTAAAATATAACATTCTTGACATCTTTTTATAAATACTGAGAAATATACTTGTCATATGCTCATGGGCTTCTCCTTTACATATATGACAGCACAGCTACATCAGTTTAATTGACCTTGGCAATCTGCATCTGCTAGTGATGTGTCCCTGAGGGACGGCTTCCGCAATTTTAAGCTGTGGCTTATTGAAGAACTTCTGTGTCACAATACAATTAAGTCTATATAAAAAAAATCATTTCATGCATAACATTAAGTTGACTAAAAGTTCCTATTTCAAAACCATTTCTTGTTATAAAGCTACCTCAGAGTGTCTTTCTTTTTGTAAATAAGCTCATTTAAACACAGTAGTAATTAAAGCAGAAAATTAACATAAATCTTGAATGTTTGGTATGAATTAAGGATGTTTTCTTTCTTTTTAAAGACTGCATAAAATTTTAGGCATCATATCATTTAGCATATTTCTTTCCCATTTGCAGAATAATACAGATTGAGAATAAGCCTGTATTGGGGTGCTTTTGCAAGTTCTTTTACCATTCAGTCATGAAGCTGGCAAGGACATACACAGTAGCTTTCATCTAATGTGATCCAATGGAACCTCTTGAGAAATTATACATGGTCACAAAGAAATTATCCTTCATTTTATAAATAAGAAAGAAGAAATTTAGCCTCTCTGCTAATATTCCTTTAACACTTCATAGGGAGTACTATGCAGTTACTTGATTTGCAGATGTAAATATGCATTTTCCACCCACTCATGCCTTCACTCCCTCCAAGCTGGGTGGAGATGTAACAGAAGATGTACTTGGGAGGTTTATATTCATTGCATTCCAGCTTCAGCAGATCAGAGGAGATGCAGGATGCTGTCAGGAGTAGCTGGAAGGGGCTCAAGGCCTACAGTGATCCTGAGGATAAAGGTCTTCCTTGTAAGAAGCAGCTAAAAAACTCCCCACTGATAGTTGTTAAATGCATACAGGTTTCCTTAATGAATCATTGATTTCAATTCTAAGTGAGAGTTTTGGAGTTTAAAAAATACACTTCAGCAGTAAAATAGTGGCTTTATTTCAAGTGTCATTGAAAGCTTTAAAAAAATGTATTGTTTGGATCCATAAACAGATTCAAAGAAGTTCAAATTAGTGTAAGAATATGTAAAAATGTTGCATATGCTTCAGTAGAGTCTGAAGATACAGAGAAATGGCCATAATTACTTGATTTTAAAATTGTGATAGTTTTTCAGAGTAAGAACTACTGAAGGAAGGCACTCCGACCCACAATATCATTGCTTGTGTTCATATATTTTGTCCAAGTTTTCCTTTTTCGAAGAAATTTTGTAGGTACTGACAAAGTGGATTTTAAACATCAAAACTGATGCAAATGATTTTATTCTTATTGATATTGGTAATATCATAGCCAACTGTGTGAATATTTTTTTCTATATTTCTGGAATGAAATTAGATCAGTGTTAAATTTGAAGTCATCCCAAAATGAGAGAGTAATTTTCAAAAGGAGGCTAAGATCATTCTTAATATAAAAGAAGATTGTTTCTGGAACAAAAAATTGTTTGGTTTTTAGCAAGGCTATCTGGATTTTACAAATGATAAAATAATTAAAACAATTGAGATTCATACCTGAATCTGAATAATTAATATACTTGATATCAGACCTGAGGTTGTGATGGATCTTGAATATTATAATGAATCATTATATGCACATCTCTGTCTCATAAAACACACGTTTCTCAATAGTGTCAATGTAAGTGACCAAACATTCATTAAGCACCTCCTGTGTGTAATCAACTGTGCTCAAGCAGAGATTAAGCTATCGTAAGACCTGAACCTTCAGTAACTTGAGGGCTCCTCTTTAGGAAAAGGCAAAAAGAAATTTTGTAATTTAAAATTTGGAGCAGAGGCCTGAAAGAGGCTGATGTAAGTGAGAGATTGACTGAAGGTTCACTAAATTCTCAGAATATATTTCTTTTATTCAATAGATACTGTGCAAAATCAAAGATACCTAAAGCATAATCCCTACTTTTAATAAAGATATTCCTTTAAAAAGATGAGATTAACATAAAAAGGGCTTTGATCTTCTACTGAAATAATTTTTATTTTTTCCCAATAAAAGCAATATTTATTTAAAATGTCTATGCAACCAAAGTTATATTGTACTGCTAAAAAGATAAGGTTATTTTTTATAGAAGAGAGGGTTGGTATGTAAATATATATATATATATATATATATATATATATATATATATATATACATACAAGAGGGTTGGTTTTCACTTTGTGTAGATATATATCTTATTATATATACTCTTCAATGATAGTGTGTTATTTTTACCACAGTTGTACTAGGTTGAATTGATGCACTGTATTCACTATTGACTTGCAACTCAAGCAGCTGTCAACAGATGGTACTGATGATCTGTTATGCAATGGGGAGCCATGATAAAGGTCTCTTTTCATGTGACCTTTAAAGACATTAGAAAAAAATCTCAAAATGCCATTCTGCATTGAAAATAATTACATGAATATTTAATTTTTCTCTCCATGAAAGGTGAAATAGCATGAGATAAAAATATCAGAAGATTTAAAAACCTGTGTATGATGGCACTGAACTACATGCTCATCCATTCTCCCATCCATCCATCAGTGCCCGCCAGCAGTTTGGACACATCCCTATGCCAGTGAAATGTAGTGTTCTGGGGAGGGAAAAGGCAGTCAGCGTATTTGCGGAATAACTCTATGACTTTTAATATTCCTTAAATAGAAAGCTACAAATGTATATCCAGGTTTTCTTTTATGGCCTTTCTTTCTATTATGCTAAAAAATTCATTTTAAGTGTCAGACTGTTTTAAGTCTGATTATTTTCTTATATAATTGATTCATTAATATATTTAACAACTTATACTTCTAAGTCATGAGCAACCCATCATTTCCTTAATTTAAGTTATTACTTAGGCTAGTGCCTGATTGTGACACATGCATGAAATCCCAACACTTGAGAAGCTGAGACAAGATCCCAAGTCAGAGACCAGTCTGGGCTACATAAAGAGGAACTCCTTTAATCTGACCTGACAGTCTGCCCATGATTACCTGGAGAGAATATTTCTCCCTGCGCTCTGGCACCAGCATAGATTGTTTATTTTCCTTTTATTCCCCCCTCTCTTACATTAGTTAAATTTTTTATCTCTTCTAAATTTTAGGATTAAGATTTCCATTCAAAAGTTTATTCCAGAGTCTCTCTTCCATGACAAATTTTAGATTCATCAGATAACAGCGTATTTAGCAAAGAATCATAACACTATTTTACACAATAATTTTCCCAAGGAACTAATGATAATGTTTACATTTTTAGTACTTATAAAACAAATAGAAGAAATTGCTGGCTCAAGGGGACAATATTTCTGGGTCCAAAAAACTACTTAACAGTAATGTTTGATAGTTTGGTGAAAGTATAGGAGTCAGTTTTATTTTTATTATGAAGTAAAAGGAAGAGATGGGCCATTTACTCCAAGCCATGCTAGAGTTTATAACTTGTGAGACAGAGGAATAAAAAAAGCAAAAGGTATGCATAAATATATTTTAGAAAATGCATTTTGTATGTAATGTTTGTATTTTTTTGTTTGCATTTCCAATACTTCTTAGTTATAAAATTGGGATCTGAAGCAATGCCTAAATTTGCTATATTTAATTATTACATGTGAAGTTTATTTTGATAGGCAGGATCAGTACACGTAGAATGTGCACAATTCAATATTGCATTAACTTCCCATTTTTATGGCTCATTAGAACACAGTTGCTTGAGACCCCAGAACAAATCAAATCATAACTTCTCTTAATTTTTAAATTATTGTTATGTGATGCATGGATTACTCATTGCATGCCATTTTCTACTTTCTTTTTCCAGTAAAAGAAGCCTTGAGTCCTCTAAAATTTAACAGGTGGGATCTCCCAGAGGTGGATCCAGAAACTATGCAAACCAGTGAACCGTGGGTGTTTGCAGGTGGTGACGTCGTTGGCATGGCTAACACTACAGTGGAATCCGTGAATGATGGAAAGCAAGCTTCCTGGAACATTCACAGATACATACAGGTATGCATTTGGAATCAATTTCAGTTAATTTTCCATTGCATTTATTTTCAATAATCATTTATGTAAACATTTCTAAGGGCTGTGAAGATAGCCTAGTGGTCTCAGTGCCTACCTGGCAAGCATAAGGACCTGGGTTTGATCCCCGTACTCTGGGTGAGCATTTCTGGCATAAATTAATGCATGCATTCACTGCAATCAAGTATTTAGAATTTCTTTATAACATCCTTTTTTCTGATAAATGTCATTATTTAAAATGTCCATGTTGGGATTTCAATATTTCCCCTAGTTATCTGGAGAGAGCATCACTTAAATTTCATTAGTTAATTTACTCAATTACCATATATTTAGTACCAGCTGTTGAGCTGAACACTTAACTTCAAAAGTATACCAAAATGAATAAATAAGGAGAGGTGTAGTATAAAGGCCATAAGTTTGGGCTGTGAACTAAAAAGCAGATTTCAAGTCCAGTTCAAATTGAATAAAGCTGGGTGACCTTGGGCAAGTTACATCAATCCTACAGGTCATGGCCTTCTCAGGGTTATGCTGTGGGGCCACAGGAAGGTCATATGAGAGAATTTATGGAATGCTCTCATACAAAGCCTATTTACTGTATAAATATTCATTGCTTTGTTGTGGATTATTAGGAATTATCTCTTAAGTAAATAAAATGAAATCAGGAAACTTATAAAATAGAAAACTCTAGGGATGGCCAAACAGCTCAGGGGATTAAAGTGCCTACAAGCAGGCATAGGGGCCAGGGGTTTAGTCCCTGGGCCTGATATGCCAGCCCCACCCCTGGGGCACACTGAGATGGCAATTGAGACTGGGAGTGGTGATGCAGGCCTATAATCCTAGTTCTTGGGAGGTTGTATACACACAGATCACTACGAGTCTTAAGACCCTGAACACCCTGTGGACCCTTACCTAAAACACAAAATAAATAAATATATATATATATATATATATATATATATATATATATATATATATATATGGTCCAATATAAAATTTTGAAGCTTATGATATTAATGGAAGAGGACTGAAATAAGCTATTTCAAGTAATTATTAAAGCATTCTATTTAGTGATTCATTTATTAATCCATATCATGTATCCAGCTGCACTTGAAGTCATAGATTCATTATTTTATTGAATATGAATGTTTTTATATGCAGTACAAATTACTAGGTTTGTAAATGGAAATCAAAACTTGTTATTAAAAATGTCACAATCTAGTGGTAATAGAAGGTGTTCCTTGCCTTCCCACCTTTGGAAGGGATTAATGCAGTTCCCAGAGGACCAGGTAGTTCTTTAGAGAAAGGATTGTTATAAACCCATTTCATGTGTTTGGCTTCTTCTGTATACAGCTGATTATCTTTCTGCTTCTTTACATGCTGTGTTGAAATAAGGGTGGCCCTCACTGGATGACAATAGATACCACACTTTTTTGACATTCCACTCACCAGAATTATCATTGAAATAATTTTTTTCTTTATAAAGTAAAAAAAAAAAATTACAGGGTAATAAAGCGATCACATGTGTCAAATACTATACACACATAATAATCAAAAATACAAAGACGAGGTATCTTGGAAGAGATAGTGACTGATAGTGATCTGCATGAAGGCATCAAATGGCAGCAAAGGCTACCAAAAGTCTAAGGAATAAATAAAAAAAAAGATGGAAAAATTAGAAGAATACAGACACCAAGGATTGAGACTTGCTGGAACTTACAGAAGGCTGGTGGAAAAGACCTCATAGGTTGATTATATCCAAGAAGAAGGGGCCAGCTGGCCAGCTCCACTTCTTGTTTTGTAATACCTGCATCTGTGGAGGAGAAGCAGCACCTCTGTGCATTGCCACACCTGTACCCTCTGCTTGATCCTTAGCTGTGCACCTGGATGCTAGCTGCTTCTGAGGTCACTCAAGGGCGTAGTGAAGGCTGGAGGAGCTCTGGGCACGCAGAACCTGCAGGGAGGCGGGAGATCATGCTGGGGTGCCAGCAGGGTGGCCCTCCTAGCTTATACTTCTAATGTGAGAAACACATCGTGGTAGGAGTTATTTACACTGGTACTGATAGTATCATAATATAATGTGCAAAAAACTATTTTCCAATTTGTCAACTTTTCCCTAGTGAAGAGGTCTTATTTTATAGTAGTAAGATTTATTTTCTTAACAAATTCTAAAGTGAATATTTTGTATGTTCAAGTCTGTTAAAGCACTGAGTAAGTCAAGATATTTAATACTATTTATCCTTCTTTCTCAGTGTGAAACAGTTCAAGGTAATAAAATATTAGTTTTATTTAATTACTTGTACTCATAACTGAGCCAATATGACTTCTCTTTATTTATAACAGTATAACAATCTGAAATCTAGCTGCTTTTTCTTCTACCACTTAAATAAGATGCTCTGAATATTAAAGTTAATTTTAACAATGTGCCCAAAGCATGTAACTGAAAGAATGACTGTTGCTAAATGAGAAAAAAAAAAAACTTAGTTATAAAATTTTATTTGTATTTTGTTGGTATATTTCTAATGGACTCTAGTTAGTGTGTGTGTGTGTGTGTGTGCATACATGTCTGTGTCTGGACAGATGAAGAGATAAAATTTGTGTATTAAGGGAGAAAATTATAAACATTTTTAAGCAAAATATCCACCATATTTTGCTTAAAAATCTTATAATTACATATGAAATCTAGGATTACCTTTTGGAAAGAATAGAGAAATGTATGATGTGATAAACACTAAGAAAATAAGTACACTACAGAAAATGAATGCTATAGTAGTCTAAAAGAAGAAAAATTCTTGGCTAGAATAACTGGAGACTGAAGTGGTTCCAGATTTCTATTCTCCTTGAGACATAGCCTTTTGTATTCATTTGTTACTCATTGCAACAACAGCTACAATTTGGTTAGCAAATATCATACACTGTACTTCTTTTTGCAATGACCCTGTATGGTGTGTATCATATTTTTATTTCACAGCTTTTAAAATTGAAGGCTAACATGATTAAATCCTTTTTAAGGTCAGCATCTTGAAACCAGGATTTGAACCCACACATGTCTAGCTTTATTTCCTTTACTAAACTCCTTTTCTGGTGCTTTTCAATCCTACATTGTTATTCTTCTTGCCAATTAGCAAGCAGTGCTTGACACCATCCCCTTTTGTGTGTGTGAATTAAAATTTTAAAAAGTATTCATGTATTATAACTTTGCCTGAAAGTTCCTTGGAAAACTCAAAAGATTGTGATTGAATATAGGATTGTGAGTATAAATTAGTTCTGGCTAAAAATATACCTTAGCCAAAATGGTCGAGTGGAAATTCTAAGAATATGAACCTGCTACATCTTCTAACTTCTAGAGAAAGCAAATAGAGGAAAAATTAACTGTATGATTAAAGACATAAATCTAGTTGTTAATTGAGAGTAAAAATAAGGTACTTTAATTATAAAGGTAAGTCTAGAACATTCATTAATAATATAAATTGGACAAATTCAGAACATAATTTTAAAAAAGCACAGAGTACCAAAAGTTTGCTTATCTGATGAAACCAAACTTTGATAATTAATTGGTTAGTCAGAAAAAGCTAAGTGTGAACATTTTAAAAACATCTGAATATGTATTAAGCTTATCCTAAGCATGTAATTTTTTCATTTTCCTTTTTTAAAATTTAGGGATAAATCAAGGTCCTTTGTATGAAATAGTGGTGTTCTATTGTATATCTTATCTGAAGTTATCTGAATTATAGATAACATATTATTATCTATAATTTCCAGTTTTCTTGTCAAAAGTAAGTAGAACCCCAGAGCAATATACTGTGTTTCTGTATCGTTGCCTGGAAGTCATTTGAATGGTTTATTCCACAATTAAATTGACATTTCTTTTCTCTGTCAGGGTGGGGTAACTCATCTTTATCATACCTTGAAAATATTCATCTTAGGTTTTACAGAACCAACACTGTCTTGTCATGTTAATATAATTCATTAATTTACATAATCTTTGTTAGGGTTTATAATAAAAAAAATACAAATTACTCTGGAGGAGCAAGCCACTAAACTGATGAGAGTAGAAATTCCTGGGATGTCAGGACTCCCTGGACATCCTTTTATGTCTCCTAGAGGAAGAGGAGAGAAAGGAATAGTCCAGTTTGTCTATTAGTGTCAGCCAACTTTGTGGAGTACCTACAAGGGATCTCATGTCCTTAACAAAAGCATTAAAAGGAGGATTTAATATCACACACTATCAATGAACAAAAGCATATCAATTCACAAGATTGATGACTTACTCAGACCAACATATCAAAATATTTGCCTGCAAAAATAATGAAGACATAGTATATATGATAACATTATGCTATATCTTCCCACAGAGAACAAACTTGGAAAGACAATGTAAGCTAAATTCCTCTCAATTTTAATTCCAGACCAGTAACTTCCTAGTTATGCTAGTATTTAGGAGTTCTTATAAACATATAATATTTTATCAAGGAATTTACTCTGTATGGAAATTATCTGAAATGCTATTGGTTTGATTATATTAGAAAAGTTATTTTTTGTTCATTGCAGTTCATTAAGAGTTGTGTTTTACGTGAACCAGAATATTGACACATGCCTATAATCCTACCATTGGGAGGTTGAGGCAGGAGGATTGCTGCAGGTTCAAGGCCAGCCTGGTCTACATAGTAAGACCCTGCCACAAAAACTCCCAAATTATAAAGAACTTGGTTTTGAATTCATTTTGTGGTTTTGAATTCATTTTGTGGTAGATAAACTGTTATAAAATCTTAATGTTTGTTTTGAAGAGTAAAAGGGGAAAACTAAATGTACATGTTACTGTGATGAGAGCAGTAGGGGTAGAAACAGAGACACAAAGAGGCAAAAAATAGAGGCCTGGGGAGGTAGCTGAGTAGAATAAGTGCTTGCCTGACAAGTGCAGGGTCCTGAGATTAATCCCCGGTAACCCCTCCCACAAAAAAAAAAAAGAACAGAGAGACAAAAAACACAGGAGCTATTATTAGTGGAAGAATAAATGCAGGACTAAGTAGAAATCCAAATAAAAAAATGTTATAGTGTTTCTTTTTAAAGGTCAGTAGGAAGGATAAATGAAGAAGGTATAAGAAAAAAAAAGCGAAAAAATAGAAACTATGCTTTTGTAATTAGGAAGGGGAATAAGGGTTGAAAAAGGAGAAAAAACGAATCAGTCTGTAACATGTAGAGGTACAAATTCTCTATGATGAATGTTATCATTAAGTGTACTAAAATGCAACAATAAAAACCTGTATTTATAACAAAGATCAACAGAAAAGAAAAATGTCATATTTTCTTCCAGATAGAAACTCAAGCACTTGTATGGAAATACAAGGGAAACAAAGAGGTATTAGGATGTTAAACAGTTTTACAAAGTTTTAGTAAGATTGTATTTATCTTTATATCTATCTTCAGGAGTTATTGAATATGTTATTAAAGAATAATTGAATTATTATAGAATACTGTTAATGGGCAGCCAAGATTTGACATTACCTTTTAAAAAATAACAAAAAAGCTAATTTATTCTAAGTTGTTTAAGTTCATTATATTTATCATATACATGAGCTTGCCCATACCCCTGTTGGTAAGAATAAGCTTTTGTTCCATTTCAAACTGTAAGCTAAATTCCTCTCAATTTTAATTCCAGACCAGTAACTTCCTAGTTATGCTAGTATTTAGGAGTTCTTATAAACATATAATATTTTATCAAGGAATTTACTCTATATGGAAATTATCTGAAATGCTACTGGTTTGATTATATTAGAAAAGTTATTTTTTGTTCATTGCAGTTCATTAAGAGTTGTGTTTTACATGAACCCATGCAGGGACATTTCAAACTTTATCCTTTGCACAACTATTCTCTATCACCTGGAGAGAACCTATTGTTCAGAACCCAAACACTGTTTTTATTATTTGACTAATGATTTCAAATTATTCTTTCCAACTTGTCAGTCTCCCCTGAAACTAATTTATATGGCAGAATTATCATAGCACAGATATGCAAAGCAAACACATGAATATTCTGGCATTATATCAGATCTAAAGTATTTTTCTTAACCCTACCAACTAACTAAGCACAGGTGTCTTTTGTTTTAGCTTTCTGTAATGATTTTCAGTATAACTGTGAAGCTCTTATGATATGTGACTGACAATTGTAAGGAAATTATTTTACTGCAATTCTGCTCAGTTGTGTTTAATGCATGCATGTATTTTTAAATAAGTGTTTTAAGAACTTCTTCAAATTTATCATGAATTCTTCGCATTTGTAACCTACTTTTCTCTGCTTGGGATTTCTCTGCACAAAACAGAAGCACTGGGCAGGCGTCTCAGGGGACTGGTAATGAGATGCAGAGCCTTTAACCTCTTGGTCACTAGTTCAGATCTGCCCCAGGTCGAGAGTGACAGAAAGTCATTACCATCTGATGGCAGTTCAATAGGCTGTGTGAAAAGAATTTGTGATTTCAGTACCTCACAGAGACAAACTCACACCACAGAACTACTATAGAGTGGGTACAAAATGGTAGTTGTGATTTTAGTTTGAGGAGAAACTGCAATCATTTCTAAATATTCCATTTTCTTTCTGTGAGATGAGTCTCCTTTTTGGAGATTTGGAGAGGGAATGAAATGGGAACTGTAGGTTTATGTTTGCATTTGTGCATGATTTCAGGTCATGACACATGCATCCATAGGATTTGTTTTGCTATCATTTGCTGAAGAGATGTGGTTTAGCATTACCAAACTGACTTAAAAATCCCATTCATGAATGATAATTTAAAACTAAAATTTTTATAATGTCTATGATTTCTTCAGTGTTGTTCAATGGGTTCATTTTCCTATATAATCATATTTTTAATTTCCTTTACATTTGGACATGCCTGAACTTTAGGAAGTTAACTAGCAAATAAGAACATTTAGTGAGTCTTTAGCTTATACACTTATTTAACAAAGAAAAACATATTATTACAAAAACACTGAAGATGGAAAATTCAAAATTGAAGTTAATCCAAAAAGATCATTGCCTTGAAAACAAATTGAATTATGTGAACTTCTTTTAATAAATGAAATCTTTTACTTTTTGCCATTTTTACAGTTGATACTCTGTGGTAACTTTTGTCATTTCAGCATCTTTATTGGCCAGTGGAGTTATTAAAAGTTCCTGATTTGAAGTTTAAGAGTTTATAATAGATAAATGATAAGAGTTTATATCAGAAGGAGTTATAAGATCATAACATTTTCTTAATAGCATCTACACTACTTTTGTTTTATTTTAGGTGTGTTAGTCACTTTTCTGTTGCTCATAGAATCCCCAACACCTGCATCTTAGAGGAGGAGCCATTGTTTCTGGCTTATAGCTTCCAGAGAATTCAGTTCTTGATTGGCTGGGTGAAGTAAGAACATGGGGAAGGAACATGGCTCAACCTATGGCATCCAGGAAGCAGAGAAGGAAGGAAGCCATGCAGGGACAGTAGTACCTTTGAGCTAGCAATGGTGGCACGCTCCTGAAATCCCAATACTTGGGAGCCAGGGCAGGAGGGTTGCCATGAATTCAAGGCCAACTGGCACTGCATAGTGAGACCCTGTTTCAGGAAAAAAAAAAAAAAAAGAAGAAGAATCCACTCTTCCAGGTCAGTCTCCTAGTGACTGACTTCCAACCAGGTCCCACCTCCTAACAGTTTCAACTACTGAGCTTACCAATGGATAATCCAGTAAAGAGAATAGCACTTCTGTGAGCTAACCATCTGCCACACACACGAGACTTTGGGGGAATATTTGTCAATCTCAAGCTGAACATCAGGCTCTCTGATTTTCAAAATGAACCCACAACCCTAGATTTAAAATTTTAGAAACATTTTGATGATTTTATTTTATGAAAATAAAAACCAACAAACTGTTAAATGTCTCTACACAAAGTGAACAGTTACTAAAATTATGATAATCAAAGATTTTAAAAAGCAAATTTATAAGGACTTATTATGCCCCAAATCCATTACTTAGAAGACCTTCTGTCCTAACTTTAAATGAAAGACATGTGTTATCATTATCAGTGCCTAAAATATCCCTTTAATTCCACATCTTCAAAGGCATTTCTTTCCCCTGACTTATACCAATGGTTTCCACAATATCTGAAGAACTATGATTTGAGAATTAGAAATTTAAATTGCACAGGCTTAATATTAGAGTATTTCCGTTACCCTTTGCAGGTTCTGAGGCAGCTTATTCGACCTTACAGTCTCACCAGGAAGCTAATGGGAAAGCCTTGCAGCAATCTTCACAGGAAAGTTTCCAAATGTCAAGTGTCATCTTTCCAGCTGTTAGATGAATGGGTAGCCAAGAGGCGTTTATTTGGGTGTGCAGCCCCTGTGAAATCTGGGTGAGGCAGGAGAAAAGGCTATGATTTGCGGGTTAGTTTACCAGCGCTGGTGTAGCTGCAAATCTGGCCAGGCAAAGTATTTCATTTTGTTGTCTAATGATTGACAGTTGACTAGTGATTTTGCACTTAAAAAATGAAAATGCCTTTGAAAAAGACATCATCAATATGTACTAATTGTTTTAATATTCTACTGCTTCAGCTAAAAACAATCTTATCAACAGACCTGGCTTCTTCTCTAAATCCTTTCCAACTGAGAGGAGGCAAGGCTTTTGAAATGACAGCTGTATTAAAATCTTGAGACTCATTGAAAAAGTATCCTTCATTTTAAGATATATTGCAAACTCTTTAATTCTTGTGCTAAGAGAAGATAGATATAAATCACTGGCCACAGTCAGGTTGGAAAATAATATCAATAAAAAGATAGTTTTAAATCATAATGGATTTTGTTTGAGATAGTAATAACCTCCAAAAAATACCATTGAAGTATGTCATGGTTAAATGCTGTTTTGATACTAAGTTTTCCATGTCGTCAGGATTTTAGGGTCAAGACGCCTTCAGACCACTCAACACAGGAAACAGAGAACTGCAGCTTCAGTGGTATTATAAATGCATGTGCCCTCAATTTTATCCCTCATAATGGCAGGTAGTAAAGTCAAAATTTTTTGATAGCAATTAAAAAATCAAGTCATATTTCAGCTGCTTATAAATAAGCATACAATAACTCTATAGAGCTTGCTATAGAATCTGTCTCTTCTCTGTCTCTTCCATGGCAAATTCAGGGTTGTTATGTGTTCCCTGACTAATATTTAAAAATAATTATTGCCCATCAGAAACTTGACAGTTTCTGTTAAGATTCTATTTATAACAGTGTTAATAGTGTTCAGCTTTTTGTGTATGATGGGGGATTTATTTTTCAATAACATCTATGTGTTGTAAAAGGAAATTGAGGAAAAAAATAAGGCATAAGTCTATACCTAATGGAGCTATCAAAACAAAACGACCTGGTTAGTGATAGGAGAAGAAAGTACCATGACTAATAAGTAATTTTAATGCCTTTTATTGACTTTATCTAGGGTTCCAAACTTTAATGAAATGGCAACATTTGACCTGAAAAGTAATTTAAAATGAAATTGTCTCTATAAAAGCAGAATAGTTCCTTACCAATATAGCAGTAGATTGCTACTTCAGGCAGAGATAACTCAAGATTAGAATGGATAGAAAAAAATAATCAGATCTGAAAAATCTGATCCCTGCCATAGGGAACCTAACTTCAGAGCATGATGAGGGAGTAGGAGGGAAATTGGCCCCTGCAATGTCACCAAGCCTGAGTGGACAGGAAGTGTGACATGGAATTCAGTGGCCTGATGCCTGGAAGTGCCTGGGATTAGTGGCCTACCAAGATAGATCAGAGCACTGAAACCTCTTAGTTTGCTGGGGAAAACTCAAAAGCAAAATAACCTACTTGGAAATTTTGATCAGAACTCCATTCCCTTTCATTCAGTGATATAGTAAGCTCAAGTCATAAATATTCAAGGATCTGAATGAAAAACAACCAGACCCAGGAAAAAAGATGTAAGTCTGAAGCTGCAGTGGCCTGGATACAAGCTGTGATTGGTTGGCTTACTAATTCTGTATCAGGACCTTTTAAAATAATGTGTTGTCTTTTTATTTTTATCACTTAGGTTTCTGAGACAATGCAATATAATCCTAGAAGTAGAATTCCTAGCTAAAGAATTTAATGACTTTTAAAATTGCCTATATATATATATGTGTGTGTGTGTGTGTGTGTGTGTGTGTGTGTGTGTGTGTGTGTGTATATATATATATATATATATATATATATATATATATATATAATCCACTTCTGAGGAATATAGATAGCTCTGTGGCATAGGACCTGCCAAGAAAGTTTAAGGTCCTGAGATCACCCTTACAATAAAATAATAATAATATAATAATAATGATGCATTAATTGTTAAAACTAAAGAATTCATCTCATTGAACACCTATTATTTACTGATCCACTTTAAGGATTCAGCATCCATTTAACGCTAAGAATTAACCCTGGGTGATTTTTTAGATTTTACAAATGAATAAAATGGCACAGCATTTAGTTGAGATTGGTATGATCATAGAGATCCATTGACTCAATCACTGATGTATGGATTAGCAGCCAGACATAGACTTTAGAAAATAGTGGTAGGTCACACACTTAGGACAATAGAGCCAAAATAAGTCTTCCCAAAAGACTTGAAAAGTCAGCAAAGGTACTCAGACAGGCAAGTACAGGCATAATATTGGGAAGAAGAAGGAGGTGGCAGGGAATGGGGAGGAAAAGATGGAGGGAGGAGGAGAACAGAAGATACAGTGCCTTTAGGAAGTAGACAGTGGCAGTGCTGGGGTCAAACTCAAACGTTTTCAGTTCATTGCTCTCCTGTTCTTTTCAGAGCAATCCTGGGAAATCTCCAGTTGAAAAGCTACATTGTATTCAAGATACAATACATAAATAAGTTCCTTTCATTAAAGCAGGAATTCTGCTCTGAATGGAAAAGAACACTTAATTTTTTTGTAATTTATATAAGCTATTCTCAAATTTTACTCTTTTGCATTTTAGATCATTCCCCATGTACTATTATTGCAAGATAATATTTCACGGATGTGTATTTTAAATTCATTTTTTGTCGGTTTTCCTCTGTCAGTGCCTCCACTGCAGAGAATAGTATTTACTTCATATTAAGACACTTTATGGGCATGATAGAAAATGGCATATATTTGAGAAGTTTATAGATTATGAGACACAGAATTAAGGCAACAGATTGTATATGGCTCATGGTTGACAGATACCGGCTTAAATTCTAAAAGATGCTTGACGGAGGGAGACAGTTAACCTGAAAGCAGACCTGGAAAAGCGATCTGGCAGTGCTGGTAGTTTTTCTCATTTGATCCTCACAAGCACCCTCTATCATTAGCATTGTTCTTCCTATTCGAAAGTGACCTCAGGACACCTACATGTGTTTCCCTTCTCAGTGTAGTCTATTTCTGAGACATTTCCAGGAGTACAAGGGTTAATCAGTTTCCACAAAAGCAGATATTGGCTGTTATGTTGTTGACTTACAGTTTGGAGCTTTTTATTTCCAGTCTTAATATTTAACATTGCGGCTGTCACCTTTTGTAAATGTCACCTTCTTTCATTTACCCTCTCACTTGTACCTTGATCACACTAGCTCTTTTGTGTCCCATGGATTTGCTGTCAGGCACCACCCTGTGTTGGTCACCAGGCTTCTCTGACTCTAGCCATTGACATCTTGTCAGCAGTGTCACTACCTTTGCTCCTCCACTTCTGAATATGGCAATTGTTACCTTCTTGATTGACAGTTTTGAAAATTTATCCATATGTTTTGATTTGGGGGGGAGGAGCTATGCTAACTTAAAGCCATTTCTTAACTGTCTTTTGCCCTTTGAAAAAAATATTACAAGTTCCATGAAGTACAGGCTGTGATTAATAATCTATATTCTATTAACTTAATAGATGACAGTACAATGCACAGGATATAGTAGAAGCCAATGTTATTATTGTAGTTAAGTTGCTAAACAAATTGAGCTATTAATTAATTCAGACTGCAACTAAACACTAGCATTTTGCTGATACACATCCTATTCCTCTGCTTGCTTTTTTCATGTACATGCCCAGAGGTTGCTCATTAAAGAGTCTTGTGTGGCCATCATAAGTAGAAACCTTTTAGGGCACCCAACCAAACTTCTCCCTCACTCCCATACCCTCTTCTCTATTTCTGAGGAGAAGCCAGGTAAGCGCATTGCATTCATATAAAAGCATGCACACACCACACTGTGATATCATTTCATCCTTTTTTGTTTGTTTGTTTTATTAACATACTGTAACATAGTGTTCAATATAAAATCAATAAAAGAAAACTAAGGGGGACTACATCAAACTAAACACCTTCTAGCCAGTAAAGGGAACTAGAAAAACAAAAGTCAGTCTTCAGAGTGGGAAAAATATTTTCAAATCATACATTTGAAATTTAATTTACAAAATACATAAGGAACCTAAAATTCAATGTCAAAAGTCAAACACTTGATCTTAAAAATGGACCAAGTATTTTGAATAAGTGTTTTTTGAAGAAGTTATACAACTGCATGAGTATAAGGAAAGATACTTAAATTGCAAATTCTTAGAGAACAGCAAGTAGAACCATTTTTTATCATCTTAAAAAGGTAGTTTTGGGACATTGTAAAAGACTAAAACTCTTATGCATAATTAGTGATAATGTAAAATGTTTTAGCGGTGCATGTTTCTCAAAATCAATTGCAAACAGAACTACCCTATGAATATTCCAATCCTGAAGAATACTTCTTCTTCTCAGTATATAGCCTGAAGAATTGAAATCATGACGTTATACAGCTTTGGTACTCCTATGTTGATTATAATCTGAGGGCCGATACCCAAGATATGGAAACAAATGCCCTACAAATGATGAATGGAAAAATTGTAGTATAAATGCATAATGGAATATCATTCAACCTTCAAAGGACAGAAATCCTCTCCTTTGTCATAGTATGATGCACCTGGATAATCAATGCTAAATAAGTGGTGCAGCAGGTATATGTTGCACGATGCCTCTTACGTGAGACATCTAAAGTGGGCAAAGTTGTTGGCATGGACAACAAAATCAAACCGACTAAGGAATACACTGAGAGCCATGTTATTTGGGATTGCAAGAGGAATAAATTGTAGGGTAATTGCACAACATAATGCTGATAAATAAAGAGAATGTGTTGCATACTAAAGAGCTTGTTAGAAGTAAAGATCTCTTGTAAATTGTTCTTATTACAACAAAGGACAAAAGCAAGCAATAAGGACAAACAGAAAAATTGGAAGTAAAAAGAAAGGAGGGAAGAGAGGAGGGAAGAAACAATAATAAATGAATATGAGGAAATGTTTGGATGTCAGGGATATGAGTATTACCTGAGTTGCCATAATAGCTAACTAACTAGCTAGATCTATACATATTCATTCTCTAAACTTACTGTTTTACCTCTGGCCATCATAGAACCTGACTTTAGGCCCTTTCTTCTCTTTTTTTTTTTTTTTGTACTGGGAGTTGAACTCAGAACCTCATGTTTGCCAGGCAGGAGCCCTACTGCTGAGCTAATACCCCTGGCCCCAATTTGGGTAATCTGTAAAGAGAACAACTTAGCTTACAGTTTTGGGGTTGGAAGCCTGAGATCAGAGGGCCATGCTTGCTTGATGTGTGGTAAGGGCCTCATGGTGCTCCATGTGCAGCAGAAAAGTAGAAGGCATGTAGATAACACAAATGGTAACCTTGCCTCTGCTAACCCACTGTTTGGGTAGCTGATCCTATTCTGACAGATCACAAGCAGCTCAAACACCTCTGCCAACCTGCACTTGCTACTCTACTATGTTGGGAAATTATGCCTCAAAGTGACTTTCATGAAGACAAAACATTCTCAAAACATGGAGCTCACAAAACTGTATGCATTAATTTGTATTTTTATTTATCAATTACACCTCAATAAATCAGTAGAGAAAAGGTATGTGTAATAGTAATTCTGCTCTTAATATGTAAATAAATAGCAAAAAAGAATACTATTTACAAAGAAAAGAAAATTCACTTTACTTACTTTGTGTTTACTGCATTTGAGAAATATTATGGAAAAGTTACTTATACCAAAAAATAAAAAAATAACACTTTAAATCCAGGAACACGAAACTTTAGGATTCATGCTTCAAAAGTTTTCCGTGATCAGTGGTGAAACAGCCTTAGGTCGCTTAAAAATAAACAAAGCTTGTGTGTAGCAGTGAGAGAACTTCCAGGAAATGAAACCATGAAACAATTTTAAATACAGAAAGGAAAAGACAGTTTGTGGAAATAATGTGTTTTGCATATTTGACATGCATGTTTGTACTAAAATACATATACTGGCAAGCACAAGGGTCTGACTTCAATCCCTGATTCCACCAAAAATAAATAACTAAATAAACAAACACATAAGAAAGTGGCACCATATTTTAAATATCTACATGTAGATAGAGGAGAACAGATCAGGACGAATTGTGTGGGCTGCAGTAAAGATTTTGGATATTAATGAAGATCAGTGTGAACCTAGTGAAAACTTCCACACAGGGCCATGGCACATTTCATGCTTCAAAAGTGCTAGGCTGGTATGAAGAGTGGATTTGAGTAGGGGGCAGAGAGAATGAAACCAGTAAGAAAGTCATTCTAGCACACGATAGTGTAAGAGATGATCATGGTGCCAGACATTATTAGACTTCTGGCTGAACGGGATGTTTTGTTTTTTGGTAGACGGTTTCACCATGCAGCTTACACACATACTGATCTTTCTGTCTCAGCCTCCTCAGCACTGGGATTACAGGCTTGTGCCGCCTTGTCCAAGCTTGGTGGCCAGTACAGCAAGGCTGTCCTGGCTTGTGGTGCTGGCACAAATAGGAATTAGGAGAAAAGAGATACCAAGCATGAGAGTTTTGGTTTGAGTTAAACAAAGAAAACTAGAAAAGGAATCATTTCCTCGGAAATTTTGTATGATATTTCCTTAAATTTCTAAATTGCTGCTAGTTGGGGGTGCAGGTAAAATTTAGATGGAGAAATATCAATGTTTTTGAACCAATATCATTTAATTTTCTTGGCCTATTTTATACTCATGTTCTAATCATTTTTAAGATCAGTATGAACATAATTCTTTAAAGAAGTAAATAAACAAGATGTTATTTTATAAAAAAAATTATAGCCTCATATCTTTTCTAAATTTTTCATTATTAATAGTGATTTTAAAATAGAGAAATCAAACCTCATTCTATGTCATAATTGTATGTACTGGACCTAGGCTGTTCCATTGCAGAAGTACATAAACCATATGAATTCATGCTTTGTGATTTTTCCCCTCATTAGTTATTTCTTCAGAAGCAAAGTAACTGAGCTGGAGTTAATGAATGAATTAATCCAATTTATTAATTAATGTGGTTATAAGTAGCCCACAGTATTATTTATTCTTTGCCTTAAAATAATCCCTGAATGTATGCTTGCAAAAGAGCTGTACTGTATGATACAGCCTATTATGCTCATCAGCCAATAAGATATGGAGAAAATGAGTACATGAAAGCTATTGGATGATTTTAAATTGGATAAGACATAGTGGTGCTGTTTTCTTCTCTATTCAACAGAAACTAATATATAGCAGCACCATTTCTCTTTCATTTTAAAAGTTGCCTTACTTTAAAGCAAATTAGAGAAAAATGCATTCAAAATACATAATTACAATGTGAGTTGCTTCTCCTTAGCAACATAAACACCATTCAAGCAAACTTGTTTCCTAAAGTGTCATGGTCCAGCCAGGTATAAAAGATGAAACTTGTAGTAAAGACTGGTCAACAGGGCTGGTGAGATACCTCAGCAGATTAAGCACCTTCTTGGGCAAGTGCAGTGACTGGGGTTTGATCCCTGACACCACATGCCATGACAGTCCCGCTCCCAGGCACATTGAGCCTGCCGCTGAATCCAGGAGTGGTGGTACATGCCTGTAATCCAAGCACTGGGGAGACTGAAAACAGGAGGATCACTATGAGTCCAAGTTAGAGTGAGACCTGTACCAAATACATATAAAAAAGGAGTGGTTATATGATGGTAAAATAAGAGTATATGATAATTGATTTGTGTATGTTAGTCAAACAATCATGAAAGCTTTCAGGATATATTCCAATTTGATATATTAATACTTTTAAAGATAGTGTTCATGACAGATGGGGCACCTTGATATAACATATTAAGTATAAGCTTTGATCCAGGTTTTCTGCCCCACTTTTTAATTGCTTGCCTTCTGATATTGCAGATTTTTTTCCCTTTATTTAAACCTCATTTCCTTCATCTTTATTTAGCAGGCAATTGAGACTCCTTGAAAAGCTGTGACTTGGGCCGACAAAATAGCTCAGTGGATTAAAGCACCTGCAAGCAGGTGCAGGCATCCTGGGACATTCTGAGAGGACAATTAAGACTGGGCATTGTGATGAGTGCCTGTCATCCCAGATCTTGGGAGGCTGTAAACAGGTGGATCACTTTGAGTCTGATTTAGTTGTAAGACCCTGAACATCCTGTAGACTCTTTCCTAAAATTCAGAAGAAAAGGAAGAAGAAGAAGAAAAGAAAAGCTGTGACTTTAAAAAGAGAATATGAGGGCCTTCCCTTTAGCTCAGTTTAAGTGCCTGATTAAGTGAAGGCAGTCAGACCTGTCTTACCAGACCTGCCCTTCAGGCATTCTGAGCCAGCTCCCCACAAAAAATCCTTTTGAACTTTCAAAAAAAGAAATAATGCACACAGAGTACCTATCACTGGAAGGGGCATAAATATTGCTTGGTAAGGGATACTTATCTCTTAGATTTTGAGGATCAATATAGTGTCTTATTTTTACAGTATTTCTTGATATTTACATAATATATTGATAAGTGTTGGAGGTGATTCTTTGGGAATACTTTGGGAATGTCTGACCAACTTTGGGAATGCCTGATCAACTTAAATATCATTTTACTCTTCTGAACAGACCTTAGTCATCAATTGGCTGAATATAGCAGACATCTCACACTATCATGACAAAAGCTGAAAAATAAAATTTGGGAACATCATTCGTATGGCTGGACAAATGACTTAGCCTTGAACATCCAGTATAATCTCATTGAGCGCTTTTAAAAGAACTAGTATATAAGACCGTCTCCCATACATTCTCATGTAATTAATATGAAATTGACATCAGAGATTTTAAAACTCTGCATATTTTCTTTGTTTAATCGTGTGTGTGTGTGTGTGTGTGTGTGTGTGTGTGTGTGTGCCAGGGATTGAACTTGGGACCTTGGACTTGCCAGGCAGGCTCTTATGCTGCTGAGCTATCTCCTTGACCCTGCATATTTTCATATGTAGAATAGAAAATAAATACTTGCACCAGTGAATACTAACCATTCTGAATAAGGAAGTGGAGGAAGGCAACTGGTAGGGAAAGAATGAAGTAGGTGGACATACAAACAGAGACTCATACAGCTTTCATTAAGAGTTTCCAACCCTTTCTGGAGCAGCAGATGTTGTGTCATGAAATCCTTCTCTACCCCCATAACCTCCCACCATCTGAGGCTAGTTCTTCTTTCTTGCCACTGGAGAAGTCGATTCCAATCTGGAAGTCAAAAGTCAAAAGAAGGTAGGAAAACACTTTATTATAGGTTGCATGGCAAAAAAATAATTAGATTAACCAAACTTTATGTCATTTCATATGATTCAATTATAGAATCATACATTTACATACCATAACTTAATAACCCAGAGCAGTTACTTACTGTTCCCACTAGATGGCCCTTTGGCGAATCTTTACATTAAAACCATGGAATAATGAATTGTGTATTTGAAATACATTCAAAATAATTATTTCATCTCTACTGATTTTCACATTGATGGAAATTGATATAAAAATAGACTACCCAAGGTCATTAGCCTAATGTATTTAGTAATTTTGTGAGCATCTTTCTGCCAAATTTTGTGATAAAAAAGCAGGAGATACATACACATATGCAAATAGGTACAAAGTAAGATAAAAAAGAAAAACCAGGTTTATTTACTGAACACAAGTGAACTTTCTCAGTGGAGATGGTAGCTAGACTGACTGTTGAAGATTTACTTTGAATTTTCAAGCATTAAAATCAGATAGAAAATAATATTCTAGTCCCATTATTAAAAAATAGCTGAAATGTATGCAAGGATTCATATTGTGGTTTGTTGAGAAACTGTAAGAAAGTAAGTAAACAGAAGCATAAGATATATGAGGGAGTAGTAGGAGATGAAATTAGCAGAAGTAAAGATGGAGAGGAACCCAGATTAAAATCAAGATAATATAATACCAAGGAGTTTATATTTTCTTCCATAACTAGTGACGGTTCTTGGAATTTGCAGATGGGAATGAATGAGAAAACTTAAGTGTAACTCATATAAATATGGAATCTCTTATAATCCATGTTATCAGGTTAATTTTTGGAAATTGTATGTTAAGTAAGTAAAATGAGGAATGATTATCACATTTAATTTCTGAGAGCTGGTTGAAAACATTACCTAGAAATACTAAAATAATTCCTTTGATCTTAGTTTTCTTTTTATAAAATAAGGTTTTTAAAGTAGACCATTTATTTGATTTCTCTAACAATATAAGTTGTCAACTTTCAGGAATAATAATATACCTGAAAGGTTGGATTCAGGACAGTGTGTGGTAGAAACTAAGAAGTGGGCTCTTTACCTTGATCTTCACTAGACGAGTTTAGGGTATCCTTGCTGTGTTCTGAAAATTGTTTTAAGCATGCTGTTGGCAAGGCAAAGGGGCACATTCATCAGTGATATCCAAGAAATTCACTCACTCATAGCCAACAGATCGCAAGGATTACAGGAATATGTAATGAAGAGAGGACAACCACTGATACAAGAGAGGAAACTCCCATCCTGAAAGATGCCTAGGCCAGTCCTTGAGCTCTAAAACCAAAGAGTGCATTTTAGGAACAATGGAAGTCAAGAGCAGAATATTTATAGGGAGAAAAGATTCCCATCAAAGAGAGAGACAGAAGGCAACCAGAGTGGATTGCCCAGAAATCTGTGTTTTCTCGGGATTTGTGTAGAGCAAGTCCATGTGGTGAGGCAGGTCTAAGGAGGGAAGCAGGGGAGCTTATCAAGTGGGCATGAGGGAGGACGAAACTATGGTCCACTAATAAGAACGCAAGCACAACTGCTCAGGTGAAATTGATTGAATCTGGATTAAATGGAGAAGAAAGTCACGTAGCAAGTAGGCATCAATATAGAACAGGTGCTTTTTCTGTAGAGGCTGGGGTTAGTGACTCTTTCTGGCTTTTTGAAGGTGATTTATACCTACTTAGAATATCAGGCCCTGATGTGCATCCCTAGGGAGGTATGTGGCTGCATTTGCTAGTTTTTTTGTCTTGAGGAATGGCCCACAGTGAGGTGCCTGTTCCTCCCATAATAGCAAGGTGTCTTGTCTTTCATATTGGGTCTTTTGAGGGCCTAGCCCTCTATTGCTGTCTGTCATCTCTCTATCTAACTCAGCTGCCTACAACAATCTGAAAAAATAGTGTTTGGAAGACTGAACATCCACATACAGAAGAATTAAATTTTGATTCTTATCTCACACCATAGCCAAACAAATTAGATCAAAAATAGATAAAGTGTTAAACAGAGGACCAGAAAATACAATGAAACCATTAGAAAAGATTATGAGGAAGCTATATAACATCTGAGAAATGATGCCTGGGTTTGATCCCCAAAACACAGCCAACCAAAACAAAGATATATATAAATAAGAGGACACAAAAAGAAAGTACTTCTGCACAGCACAACAAAGAAATAATTAACAATGTACAGAGACAACCTGTAGGTTGGATAAAACATTTGCAAGTCAGTCAACTAATAAAGAAAAAATATATAAAACATATAAGGAACCAAAATAACTCCAGAGCAAGAAAACAAAACAAACAACAAAACACAAGGGACCTGAATAGACATTTCTGTAAAGATGATATGCAAATGACCCATAAACACAAGAAAAAAGATTTAAACATTGGTAACCACAGGAGATATGCAAATTGAAGTCACAATGTCGTGTTATCCCTTTCAAATGGCAATTTTAAAAAAGATGAAAGATTGCAGACGTTGGTGAGGGTGTGGATAAAAGCGAGACCTTGTACACTGTTGATGGGAATATAAGCTGACATAGTTATTTCACAAAGCTAAAAATAAAAATACCATACTAGCTAATAATTGCACCCTGGGTATTTACCCTGAAGTTTTGAAACTGGTATTTCAAAGTGATATATGTATTGCTATGGTCATAGAAACACTGTTTACACTAGCGAAGTGATGCAACCAACTGGTGTCCATCGAGCAAAGAGTAGATCATGAATGTGGAGGTGCATATTTGCAATGGAGTATTATTCAAAGTTTACAAGAAAGAAATGATTTTGTTTGTAATAGTTGGCTGAAACTAAGAATTGTGCTATATTGTGTAACCAAGGCACAGAGAGAAGACTACTGCATGTACACGAGCCTAGAATCCCATAATAACAAAGTCTGAAGGGAAAGTAGAGTAGTGGTGACAGAGTTGAAGCACTGGGTGACAGGAGCTGGAATATGATAGTCATGGGGGAAAGAATCTCAGTTAACTGCAAGCATTTTTAAATACTATAATTGTATAGCAGATAAATATAGTTAATAGTGGTGTACATTTCAAAACCACTAAGAATAAATTCTAAGCATTAACACAAAAAATATTATTTGAGATAGTAGACATGTTAGCTAGATAGATTTAATTATTTCACCTTATTTTCATTAAGCAAAACATCACTTTGCACCACATAACTATATATAATTTTAAGTTGTCCATGTAGAATAAAAATATATTTTAAGTAATTATTTTAGCATACTCAAATCTACTTGTTTCCTATAAATTAATCTGTGTTATTATTGACAATTTTGAGAACAGTCAACCAACATTTTAAAATTAAATATTATGTAGAAATCCAATTCCATGAAATGATTCTAGCTAGCATATTATAGTGTAACTTTTGTGCTAAAAAGACAGACAAAAGGATATAACAAACTAGATATGTGTGTACATTTTTCCAAAACTTTGTATTTACAGATCATGCTGCCATACTCTTCTTTTACATAGTGCATTAGCGACACTGCTTTCATGATGTTGTAGGCAACTTAAATAGATAGAAATATGAGCAGTCAGACAGGGCCAGGCCCTCAGTGGGGCCAGTATAGAAGACAAGATACTTTGCAACTGTGGGAGAGACAGACAACTTCGCAGGGGGCCAGACCTAAAGACGAAAGATTAAAAAATGCATCACATACCTCCTGAGTGATGGATACAGGGGTTGATATTCTAAATCTGTGTATCAATCACCTTGAGAAACCAAGAGTCACTAACCCCAACCCCCTACAGGAAAAGCCCCTGTTCTGTATTGATGCCCATTTGCTGTAAGACTCACTTTCCCATTTGATCCTGATTTAGTTAATTTTACTTGAGCAATTATACTTGTAATCGTATCGGTTGACCATAGTTTTGTCCCACCTCAAGCTCACTTTACTAGTTCCAATGTTCTCTCCTTAAACCCTCCTCATGTCTTGGTTTTGCTCTATGAAAATCCCAGGAAAAGGCAGGTTCCTGGCAACCATTCTGGGCTCCTTCTGTCCTTCTCTTGGACAGAAGCTTTCTTTCCAACAATAA